>JAWRVF010000987.1:0-126574 GCA_036785485.1 Physcomitrellopsis africana | reverse complement strand
GAATGTTTCAATAATAGAAGTACTAGCTTAAGGTAATAGGCAATTTTTTCAAAGATTAATAAAATTTATTCTCAAGAACAGAGAATAGAATACATAAGCTTATTAGTATAGAGTATTCTTGATTTTTTACATATGTAAAAAGATTTTTGAGAATCTTCATAGTTTGATGGAAGCCACTCAAAAAGCATCCTAGACAAGGATATATATAGGAATCAAGGCTAAAGAGTTCTTCAGTCTCAACAACACATCTCTTGGAGTTCTAGCTCACCTTTCTTGATGTTGTTTGTGTACTCACCGGATTAATTGAAGTTCTTGTTGGTTTCTTCTTAAAACCTTGTTTTAGTTCAAGTCTCTCGCTCTATATTCTTATGTCTTTGATATCATATATTTAATAGATAATTGATTATTAATAGAATATGATATTTTTTAGGTCATTTAATTAAGAATAATTTTAAATGCTCTTGAATACTTATCTAAAATTAAGAATATTTTACAAACTATTAATGATCCAAATTTTAAATAGTATATTAAATCATATAATTATTTTATTTTTTCTTTAAATGATATAAATATCTATTTGTTAATATAAAATCTCATCATTCTTTTTGATGTGGTCATTATAGAAGTAGATTATTTATCAATGTGTAAATACAATATTAATTCATAAATAATAAATCAAATAAGATGTCTTCTTATTTTGGCTTTTGAATAATTATTATTTTTTTAACTATCTTTTGATTCATATGCACAATGATACCTATACAATCATAAATTAAATAATAATTATTTTAAAATAATAATTTATATATCACATGATAAAATTTTAAATTATGATTTAAAAAATAAAAAGAAATTAAAATATTCCAAGATTTTATTATAATAGATTGTTTTATAGATATTTTAAATTTTGATTTTCTTTCATAATATAATCGATTGATTGTCACATATGAGATCCATCTTTTAATACTTAATTAATAATTTATTTAATAACATAATTAATAATTATATATTGTAATAATTATGTTAAATAATAACTATTTTAATAACACATAATTATCAATTCAAAATAATAAATTTAATAAATGATAAATTTATAGGAAGAGTATAAATCTTATTTTAAATTTAGTATATATATTTACTATTATTATTAATATTTAAATATATCATCTTTTAATAAATTAATTATAGCCTAATAATATATTTTATTCCAGAAAATTAAAATATATATAATGGATTATATATATATATTAAAATATTATAATCATCTAAAAATAATATATTTATCTCAAAATAATAATTTTATATACAAATAGAATTTAAAATAGAATCTAAAAATATCGTACTTATATAAAAGAAAATATAATATTTTTTTAAAAATATTATATGTTATTTATAATTAACTTACTTTATCTTAATAATAATAACATATTCCACTTAAATATATTATAAAGTATCTTAATAAAATATATTTTATTATAAATTAGTATATATTATATTAAAAAATATTATATCTTAAAATAGAATAAATTATTTAAAATAAATTTTCTATTATTTGAAATCAATCTAAAATATTTTTAAAAAAAATCATCTAAAAATAATAAATATTATTTAAAGTAAGAATATTTTGGTTGCTAGTAATTAAAATCTTAAAGATATGTTTAAAATAATTCAATAGTAGAAATAAATATATGTTATTATTGATAATTGGATTTGATACAAAAAAATTAATAATAGAACTTGAAAGTTCTTAAAGGATTGTAATAAGATTTTGGAAATGATTTGCTATTAGGAATGTAGCCAATTTGCTAATAAAAGATGGAGAAGATGATGGTGTATTGAGTATTAAGTGAAGAATTAGGAATTGTAATACTTATAAGAGGTAGTTAATTATATTTGTAACAATGGTGGTATGAAGGTGTTAAATAATATTTAAAAACAATAGTAGAAAAGAAGTGGCTAAGAAATTGAATTAATTGTTAAGAGTTGGATTTAGATAAAGAATTATAAGTAAATATCAATTTTTGTAGTAATAGAGAGTTAGCATTGCAAATGAGTCTTTTGCAACTTTATAAAACTTAAAGAGGAATATATTGATAGTAATATTATTATGCATGTAAAATAATATCTATTATTTTTTAAAAGATAATATAAATTAATTTTATATAATTTTTAAAAATATTTTCTTACACAATTATAGGGAGATTTTGTATTCATATAAATGCCAACTTAAAACCCCCTTTCTTTTATAATTGCATAAATTAGCAATTATAAAAGAAATTTTGATTAATCTAAATCAAATGTTGATACTTTTTCATAGATACTTGAGCCAATAGTAACAAAGAAATTTCTAATTTATCTAAATTATAAGTTAAAATTCTACCAAAGATATTTAATCCAATAGCTTTGCGGAAAAGAGGAAGAAAAGGATTCATTCATTTAAATCATAAGTTAAAAAATTTCTATAAATACCTAAACAAGTAACTAAAAATTTTTTTTGATTCATCTAAATTTTAAGTTACAATTCCTATATAATTCTTTGGCATATTAGTTATGAGAGGATTTTAAATTTATATATTTATATTAATCTGAAACTTCTTTATAGTTATATGAGTCAACAACTATAGAAAGATCTTTGATTCACCTAAATCATAAGTTGAAATTTCTTCACAAATGCTTAAACCAATAATAAAGGAGGACAAAAGGGAAGAAGGAGAAGGAGGGGATTTGATTCATCTAAATCATAAGTTGAAACTTTCTAGTAGTTTTTTATAGTAGTAATTGTAGAAAGGAAGGGATGAGAGGAAGAAAAAGGGGAATTTTTGTCATAAATATAATCCAAGTTATCACTTTCTAAAATCTTTTAAAATCTTTTACAATCTTCTAAAATCTTCTAGAATCTTCCTTAGTATTTTAGAACCTTCCTTAGTCTTTTAGAACCTTCTTCAATCTTTTCGAATCTTCTTCAATATTTTAGAATCTTCTTCAATATTTTAGAATCTTCTTCAACCTTCTAAAATCTTCTAAGATACTCTTAGAAGTTTCCATAAATACTTCATAGACTTCAAGAAATTTTCTAGTTTCTTTTGTAGTCAAAATTTTCTATAGGTGTTTCTATAAAGTTGAAGAAGCTTCCGTAAAAGATTCAATAGAATATAGACCTTGTAATATAAATCGGAGGCAAGACCAAGGTACATCTTAGTCTTGAAGCAATTCAAAGTGTTGTCATATTTTTTGATATCAATTTAATTCTTGTTCTTGTCAACTATTTAGTTCTTTGTTCTTGAAATCAATCTAGTTTTGTATTCTTTTCCTTATTTCTTTGCTAATCTATTATCTTATATCCTTGATAATTTTATAAGATTGCTAAGTAATCAAATTAGAGCTTTGATCTATTGATAGAGAGTAGATTATTTTTCTTTTTAAAGATACTATTATATCCTTCAAGAGTGCGGATTATCTCCCTTTGAATTAATATACTTATCTGTTACAGTTTGATCTTTTTTTAAAAAAATGGATTATTCCTTTTCTAAGATGTATCATTTTATTTTAAAAATTATAGATTATCTTCTTTTAAATTAATATTTTTTAGTAATATTTCTTTTCAATATAAAAAACACTACATTAAAGGCTTGTTGATTTTTTCTTTGTCAATATAAAAGCAGATCAAATTATAGAAGGTGCATCTTCACAAATAGAGAAAAAAATGGTGATTTTTATAAATCTTTGTGCTCTTTTGGATAGTATATGAGAAGAAATAATATTCTTTTGTAATCCAAAAAAAAAACCTTAAATAAAATTAGTATCCAAAGAAACTAAATAAGAAATTCATAGTTTGGAACAAAAGATTATTTGATTGAGGGAAGCAGGTGGTAAATAAGCTATACACATGATTCCTATAAAAATTCCAAAGATTGTTATAAAAGAACAAAAGGCTAATATATTTGATAAATTTAATGGAACAAGATTCAATTTTTGAAGTTTTATACAATAAGTACGGCTCTACTTATGATTATATTTTTCTTGTGATTTGAATAGATTCACTTAAATTGCTCTTGTATGTATCCTTTTATCGGAAAGTGCTTGATCATGGTTTGCTCCACTATTGGAAAAGAATTCTCCAATCTTATACAATTTGGAGATTTTTATAAAAAGATTTATGATTGTATTTGGAGATAGTGATGGAGAGAAGGTGGCAAAAAAGAAGATCCAAAACTTAAAATAAGGATAACATTCAATTGCAATTTATATTGCAAAATTTCAACAACTTACTTGTGATCTTGACTAGAACAATAAGACTTTTATGACTCAATTTTGTTATGGCCTAAAAGACAACATAAAGAATTTATTGATCATAATGCCAAAAATTAAAAGCTTAAAAGAACTCATGTCTTAAGCTATTATTTGTGAAAATCACTTATTTGAATTATAACAAAAAAAGCAATCAATTTTTAGTAGTACCTATCAAAGCATGATTGCTACATCTTCAAGAATATTAAAGAAGCCATCAATATATTCTAAATTTATATAGATTGATGCAACTCAATTCAAGCCATAAATACCAATAGAAAAGATTAGATGTTGACAAGAGAATCTATGTTTATATTATAAAAGATCTAATCATAAGGCAATAAACTGTCCAAATAAGTTTAAGGAATTTAAGATACAAGATATAATATTTGAATTGGAGAGGTCAAGAAACAAAGGCATCTAACCACAATAGAGACCTTTTGATTGGTCACCATCAAATCTAAAGTATCAAAAAAAAAAATATTCCTACTTTCCGATCTAATATCTTATTTTACGCTTCTTATACAAATAAGAGTCTCAAATCAATAGATTTTTGCTAATGTCCTTCTTGATATTAGAGCATTGGCATATTTCATGGACAAAGATTTTACAACCAAATACAATTAAGTATTTGTAAAGAAGATCTATTCCACACTTGTTGAAGTCATTGATAGACAAATCTTTGCATCTGGAGATATTATCAAAGAAATCTAACTATTAGAAGTGATATTAAAAGATCAAGTATTATATATTATCTTCAATATTATTTGATGTCCAATAAATCCTATTGCCATTGAACTCCCTTGGTTTGAGTTATATAATCTTAATATTGATTGAAATTAATAAAAGATTTTTTTAAAGTCCAAACATCAAAAGAAAAAATAATGTGCTATTTTACTTCTTGGAGCTAAAGTATTTATACAAGTAGCAAAGAAAAGAGCTGTATTTGCATTATATACTACTCTAATGAAAGATCCAACTAGGCAACTCAAGCAAGATATTTCTAGTTTATATTGTGATTTTGAAGATGTATTTGAAAAAAAAAAAGTAGACATGTTACTAGAACATTGTCCTTATAATTGTGCAATTGAATTATAAGATGAAGTTCAATCTCTATTTGGTCCAATTTATAATCTCTTACAGACAAAGCTTATAGCCTTGTAAGAATATATTAATGAAAATCTAGCCAAGAATTTTATTAGACATTCAAAATCACAAGCAAGAGCACCTATCTTATTTGTAAAGAAGAAAGATAGTTCTTTACAAATGTGCATTGACTATCAAGGCCTAAGTAAGATGACTATAAAAAATTACTATTCATTACCATTAATCTTAAGATTATTAGAATAATTAAGATAAATAAAGATTTTTACAAAGATTGATTTGAAAGGTGTCTACATCTTAATCAGGATGAAAGAGATAGATCAATGGAAGATAATATTTTATATAAGATATGGATATTTTGAATATAATGTTATGCCTTTTGGACTTATGAATGCACCTATAGTCTTTTAATATATGATGAATGATATCTTTTGAGAATATTTAGATGACTTTGTAATTATCTATTTACATGATATCTTGATCTTTTCTAAGAATGAACAAAAATATAAACATCACATATATATGATATTAGAGAAACTATAGAAAAGTGGATTACATACCAAATTAGAGAATTATTCTTTCCATCAACCATCAATCAAGTTCTTGGAATATATTATATCTAAAAATAAAATTTTTATAGATCCAAAGAAGATATAATTTATTATAGAGTAGAAACAATCATCATCAATTAAAGATGTAGAATATTTCTTGGAATTTGTAAATTTTTACAAAATCTATATTAAAGATTACTCTAAGTTTGTAGTTCCATTAAAAAGACTTACAAGCAAGGAAAAATTTATTTGACACAATAAGGTTGAAAAAGCATTTAAGAAGCTAAAAAAATTATTTACTTCAACTCATATACTTATTGACGCAAATCCAACAAAACCATTCATTTTGAAAACAAATGCTTCAAATTTTATATTTAAATCTATGCTTTGTCAAATTGATAATGGTAATCAACTTCACTTGGTAGCATTCTGCTTTCAAAAATTTTCAATTATAGACATCATTTACAAGATCCACAATAAGAAGCTATTGATAATTGTTGATGGTTTTAAAGAATGGTGCCATTTGCTGGAAGAGGCTCAACACAAGATTACAATATACATTTATTATAAAAACTTAGAATATTTTATAAGTATTCAAGTTTTGAACTCCTATCAAGCACAATAGAGTAAGTTTTATCTTGCTTTGATTTTATGATTACATATTTTCTAAAAAAACTTTAAAGAAAATCAAATGCCTTTTCTTGATATTCATATTTTGTGCTAAGAATATGAGACATTATATTAGATTAGCAAAAATTAGTTATATTGAAGCCATCTAATTTGTAATTGAAGACATTGATAATATCTATTTATATAGATATAACTTTTAAGTCAAAAATCCAAAGAATAATAAAAATAAATCCATTTATAGATAATATTGAGTAACATCTAAAAAACACAAAGGTGGAAGAAAATAATAATTTTAAGTTTGAGGATAGATTGTTGTATTTCAAGAATCTCTTGTATATT
The DNA here is from genome assembly GCA_036785485.1 of Physcomitrellopsis africana. Taxonomy (NCBI): domain Eukaryota; kingdom Viridiplantae; phylum Streptophyta; class Bryopsida; order Funariales; family Funariaceae; genus Physcomitrellopsis; species Physcomitrellopsis africana. The sequence continues at coordinate 119,663 of JAWRVF010000987.1, read as the reverse complement.
CATCTAAGTCCTATAAAACTTTAAGTTTTTCAAGTACGACATGACCTTCTAATAGTTGAACATTTTGGCTTCAATAAGACCTTGGAATTAATATCAAAAAATTATTAATCGCCTCAAATATAGAAATCGGTGAAAGAATTTTTTCAATCATGTGAAATTTTTGTTTGAGTAAAGGTACCAAGATACTAGTTATATGGACTTTTTTAACCTTTTTTAATTCCTAAGTGCCTATGGCAATTATTATCTATAAACTTTATTACACACCTTTCAATTTCTAATGGTAGATATTCAATTTTTGTAGTGGTAGACTGTCTTATTAAAATAGCATATTTCATCTTGTATAATAAGACTATTTTTGAAGAAGAAATAGCTAAGCTTTTTATTGATAATATTTATCAAATACATGGCCTTTCAAGTCACATTGTTTCAGATTGAAGACCACAATTTGTATCAAATTTTTAGAAAGGACTATTTCAACTTTTGATCATCAAGATCAACCTTTTATTAGCTTATTATTCTCATACCAATGGTCAAACAAAATAGGTGAATCAGATCTTGAAACAATATCTTCATTGCAGTATAAATTATCAACAAGATGATTGGATGGATCTCTTATCATTAGCTAAGTTTGCATATAATAATACCAAATATTCTTTGATAAAGAAAATTCCATTCTTTTCAAATTATAGATACCACCTTAGAGCAGATCCAAATTAAAGATGTAGAAAGTTTTGCTATAGTAAATCTAGCTACCTACTTAAAGGCCATCCATAAAGAATTAAAATTCCAAGTGCAAATAGCTTAAGACCAATGTAAAGATTATGTAAACATTTATCATAAGAACCAACCAAAGTTTAAGGTAGGAGATCATGTTTAGCTACTTTGATAAAATATACAAATAAATTGACTATTAGAAAAGTTACATTATCAAATACTTAAACCATTTATAATTCTACAAAGTGGATGATATATTAAATTTATATATAAGACATGGACAATTAGAATACTTCATTTATTAAAAAGACTATGTAACAAACATAAGATTTATTTTAATACTTATAAAATAACATGGATGGATAGAAATAAATAAAAATTAATTAATTTGATAATATCTTATAGAAAAGCTTTCCAAAAGTTTCATAGATGCAATTTCATCTTTATTCATGTCTATAGGTGATTGATACATTAGAAACTTGGGTAATAAGTTAGCCACATGTCACACATGTTAGTAGCTTATAAAACAAGCTAATTACATGGCACTCATATTGTTTTTAGTGTTATTTCAAGATTTTCTATTCTTCTTGTCTTTAGCAATAGCTATTCTAATTTAATATTATACCATCTTTTGTTAAAGATATAAAAATATAGAGCAAAAGACTTGAATTTGAAAAAAGATTTTAAGAAGAAATCAATAAGAACTTGAATTAATCTAATGAATACACAATCAATACCAAGAAAGGTGAATTAGAACTCCAAGAGATGTGTTATTGAGACTAAAGAATTTTTTAGTCTTGACTTCCATATATATCCTTATCTAAGACACTTCTTGAGTAGCTTCCATCAAACTAAGAAGCTTCTCGAGTAACTTCTACCAATTAGAAAGCTTCTCGAGCTCTTTCTACTAACTTAGAAGCTTCTAAAGCTCCTTCTACTAACTATGAAGCTTCTTAAGCTACTTTAACCAACTAAGAAGCTTCTCAATTGACTTTCACTAACTTAAAAATTTCTAGAATGTTCTAGAAGATTTTGTAAATTTCTGAAATATATATCTCTAATATCACCCTGGTCTCTAGCAATTAGTTCCAAAAAGAGTTCATACCTTTGAAAATCTTTCTATATATGTAAAAAATCAAGAATACGTTGTACTAATAAAGTTATATATTTCATTCTTTGTTCTTGGACAATAGGTTCTACTAGTCCTCAAAAAAATTGCCTATGGCTTGGAGCTACCACCTCCATTGTTGAAACATTCTACCCAAGGATCTGATTTTCATTGCGACCTTCAAAACATCCTCCAAATAAGATCTCAAGTCTACAAAGATTCACCTTTCAAAGTTCAAGAAATATCACTAAAGCTCAAGTATTAGAATCAAGACGTGTATGGTTAGGTGTTACTCTTAATGGCTCCAATCAAGGTCATATTTGACACTGAAATATATTGTCCTTATTTTTTTCAATTGAAGGCTATAAAAATTATACTGGTTTATTCAAAGCTTGCATAGCAAGTGAATCTTTTAAATCTTATTTTGCTAAATCTCTTAGGACTTGAAGATTGGACATGGTGACTGACTTATTTCTACTGCTGTATTCTATCTTAGAATAGATGATTATATATTGATGAAGGTTTTAGTTTAATTCTCCCTCTCTTATGAATATTTCTCAAATTCAATCTTTACTAAAAAATTATTATCAAACACATTTGAATTTGTGGAAATGGAGTTGATAAAATTCCTATACCTTTTGAGGCATATTAGCAAGATTTTTGGCTAATTTTCATATACACTTATTGATATCAAAGTCATGCCAATGAACAAGATATTCCAATTTCCTCCACCTTTATCATGAATCAAGTATCTTTTTGACCTTGTATTCTTCATGATTTTCAATATCAATATTAAGTGGCAATTGTTGTATACTTTTTAAAATACGTGACTTTCTATAAGGCTCCAAAAGAGAGATATGGAAAATTAGATGTATTTTCATAGAAGATGGTAGTTCTAAGCAATATGCCACTAGATTAATTTGCTTCTAGATGAAAAATGGTCCTAGCCTCTAATAGTCCAACTTATTATATAGTCACTTGATCTTGATGTTTCATCAAAGAAACCATATTTTATCTCTAATATAAAAAAATAGGTCATTGATTTCTAAATTTATCTATAGACATCTACTAAATATCTTGAATTACTTGCAGTTGAAACTTCAAGGTTGTTTGATGTTGTAATAGATGCTTTATAAAAACTTTGGCTGTTGGATTGTTATTCTTTGATATATTCCATAGATCAAATTTAAAGTGTATCCATAGTTGGAATAAAATGGTGTTTGTTGAATTGAGACATGAATAATATTATTATATGTAAACTTTATTAACAATAGATATGAGACCTAATTATCTTATTGATAATTGATACTACATCATAAATATTGCTCCAAAATTTGATTAACTCATTTTACTTGGTTGTTAGTTTAAGAATAGAAAGTCGAAGAAAATTTAATATCTATCTTCAATATTTTAAAAAGACATCTCTAAAACTTAGATATAGATTGGGATCCTGAATCGGATATGATATCATTTGATAGGCCATAATATTGATATGTATTGTCAATAAAGAACCTTATCGTTTCTTCACTAGACCCAGTCTTTTTAGAAAGAAAAAAATGAACCATCTTTGTGAGTTGATCAACCACTATAAGGATGTTGTCTAATGAATTGAATGGTGATAGATTTGTGATGAAATCTATCGAGATAGAAGACCATGACCGTCTTGAAATATACAAAGACTGTAACAATCCATAAAGGCAATATCGAGGATTCTTAGATCTTGAATAGATGTCATAAAAGAGTACAAAGTCTTTCACAACCTTCCACATTTGAGGCTACCAAAAATCTTAAGAAATAAATTTCAATGTCTTATTAAATCCAAAGTAACCCATAGTTATAAAATCATAGTAAGATTAAAGAATACATAATCGTGTTGGTCCTTCTGAAATACAAAAATATTCTTCAAAGTATAAAAGATCTTCGTGAAGCTTGAACTTATTAGCATTATTATTGAAGCAATGCTTGATATCAAGGACTACAGGATCATTAGTAATTACAACATACATCTCATTGAAGAAATTAAAATTAGTAGGTGCTCATGTAATAATGGCACAAAGATAAAATTGCTTTGATTTCAATAGAATTGTATACTATTGATCAAATAGTGCCTCTCTTGTCCTTGATATAAGATATGATCTCTTTAATAAAGCATCGGACAATCCTTGTTGCTTCCTAGATTGATAAGTGATAATAAAGTTAAATTGAAGTAATAACATATTCGATCAAACTTGGAGGTGATTAAAAATCTAAGCTGACATAAAATATTCTAAATTCTTATGATTTATATATACAATCATGGAATGCATTTTTTCTTCAAAGAAATGATGCCATTCTTGAAAAAAAATCACAATAACAAGAAGCTCTTTATTATAGAATTCATAATTAATTTTGATAACAAAAAAAAATTTGAAAATAAAATACAACAAGATGGAATTTTTTGTCTATATCCATTTGTGAAAGTACAACCTCTAATACAAAATCTAAAGCATTGATTTCTATATAAAATATTTTTATAAAGTCTAGATGCACCAAAATTGGAGATATGCTAAGCACCATCTTGAGGTCTTAGAATGCCTTCTCCACTTAAGGCCTCCATTCCAACTTATCTTTGTATATCAATTGAATAAGAGAGGCGGCAACTTGAAAGTAATTTTTTATAAAGATCCAATAAAAATTAAAAAATCCAAGAAAACATTATACATCTCCCACAATCTTTGGAATGGTCCATTGCATAACCACCTCTACTTTCTGAAGATCTATCATCAAATCTTTAATAAATATGATGTATCTCAAAAATTCTATCTTTAATTGATGAAATATATATTTCTCTAGCTTGACATACAAACCTACATCTTACAGATTTTGTAATACCAACTTTACATGTCCCTCATATTCCTCCAAATTTTTTGAATAGATCAAGATGTCATCAAGATAAATCACCACAAACTTATCTAGGTACTCTCAAAAGATATCATTCATTAAATATGAAAAGTTAGCATGTGCATTTATTAGTCTAAAAGCCATGATATTAAATTCAAAATATCCATATCTTATCTTAAATGAAGTCTTCTATTCATCTCTTTCCTTGATCTATACCAAGTTGTATGCTCCAAAAAGATCTATTTTAATATAGATCTTGGCTTGGCCAAATTTCAAAAGTCCTAAGATTTATGATAGTAGATAATGATTCTTTATTATTATCTTATTCAATTCCCAATAATTAACAGACATACACAAGGATCCATCTTTTTTCTTTATAAAAAATATAGATACACATGTTGAAGACTTTAAATACCTAATGAAGTTTTTTTCAAGATTTTCATTAATATAATTCTTTAATGCTAAAAGCTTCTTTTGAGAAAGATTATAAATTGGGCCAAAAGATGGTTGCATTCTTTTTTGGAGATTTATGGTATAATCATATAGTCAATGCTCTAATAACATATTAATATTTTTTTTTTTTGAAAAATATCTTGAAATTTATTATATTGATTTGAAATACTTGCCAATGAAGTCATATTTTTTTTAATTGAAGTTACGTAAATAATAAATGATATATTTTCTTTTGTCAATCTTATAAAAGTCCTTGCTCTATTAAATAAAGGCTTATCAACTTTTGATTTTTTACAAAGTTTTCTTACAAAGATTTCTATCAAAAATATAAATTTTTGCAACTTCCAATCTATAAATGGATTATGCTTTTCCAACCAAGAAAGTCCAAGAATAATAGGATTTGAAGGAGTTTTAATAACATTGAATACAATTTGGCTGCTATGATATTCAAATGACAGTTCTATAGGCATTGTTTTATAAGTAACACTATCAAAGGATAAGAGCCGTCTATTACCTCTACATGAACAAGTTTGGATTTCTATATTAGAAGAATTTTATAAAGCTTAGCAAATACTTCATCTATGAAACAAGTAGATATCCTTAAATCTAACAAAGCAATCATTTGAAGCTTTTGAATGTCAAAAGACAAAAGAATTGTAAAGCAATAAGCAGATTGAATAGAAAGAGACGAACCTAAATAATTTTGTAATATCGAGTTGTTCAATTATACGGCCTTTATTATGGCTAAACATCTTTATTTTTCTAAATGATTGTATTCCTAATTTTAGTAATGTGTCGATTTTATTTCTTTAGACAATTGCCAATCTTGTGGCCTTTTCCACCACAATATAGCCATAAACCTTCTTCTATCTGACACTTCTTTTTTTATGGTCTTTTTCACCACAATACAGGCATAGACCTTCTTCCATCCGACACTTTTTTTTTTGTGGACTAAAAGATTTAAAACATACTACATCAAATTGCATATCTTCTATTATTGAATGTGAATTCAAAATACTTATCAATGTAGCTAGAATGTATTGGATTGCACATTGTCTTCCTAAAGCCAATGAATGTTGATCTTGACAATATTGAAATAATTGATTATTATATTTTATAACTTGGTTAATGGCTTCATTGAGCGATTGAAGATCCAAAAGTGATAATAACAAATCTTTCATATCATCTCTTAATTTTCAATAGAATTGATTCATTAACGCTTTTTTGTCCTAATTAATATCATATACTAGTTGCCTAAAATTAAATACATAGATTAATGCAAAGTACGCCCCTTGATGTAATGCTTAGATCTTAATTATTGCCCAATGAGCCTTGTCATGTTTTCCAAATGCTTCCGCAAATATTTCCATAAAAACTTCAAGTACAGAAGTTGGAGGTGAGTGTAATCTAGATTGTGGTATTTCAGATATTGCATTGTTATGAAGTTTTGTAACAATCCCTTCAATCTCCGCACTCCTAGCAGATAAAATAATAAGAGCATTTATAATAACATCTAACTTAGACTCAAAAGATTTGATCATACTAATGTCTTGACTTCTAGACATTTTAAGAGAAAGAAGAAATGAATCTATAAAAAGATAATATTAATTTAAAGGAAGATAATTTGGAATCTTTAAAATGCTAATATATTTTTAAGAAGTAGAGTAATCTACTTTCTAATAAGAAGGATTCAACTCTGATATTTAAGATGAGGGCAGTCTTGACAAACTATCAAGGATACAAAAATATAAAGCAAGAGACTTGAATTAAAAAATAGATTTTAAGAAGAAACCAATAAGAACTTAAATTAATCCAATGAATATACGAACAATACTAAGAAAGATAAGCTAAAATTTCAAGAGATGTGTTGTTAAGATTGAAGAACTCTTCAACCTCAACTCTTATATATATTCCTATCTAGGATGCTTCTTCAGCGGCTTCCATCAAACTAAGAACCTTCTCAAGTAGCTTCTACTAACTTGGAAGCTTATTGAGTAACTTCTACTAATTTGGAAGCTTTTTGAGCTCCTTCCACTAATTATAAAGCTTCTCAAGTTACTTTCATCAATTAAGAAGCTTTTCAATCAACTTTTATTAACTCCAAAATCTCTAAAATATTCTATAAGATTTTATGAATTTCCAAAGTATATGCCCCTAATATCTTTGAGTGATTCTTTGTCAAGGACATGAACTAGAAAAAGATACATAATCTAATAGAAACTGAATCAAAGAAAAGTCACAAAATGGGAATAAGAAAGTATGTATATTCAAAGAAAACTGGAATGGCTATTGCCAAAGATTGAAAACATGAAGACTCTTGAAACTAGACTAGAATCAAGAAAGGAGTTGACAAGAGTGAAGAAGGCTTCACTCTTGCCTCTATAAATACTATCTAACTAAGAACTATGTGGCGGTATTCTATAAGACCTGATACACGTGTCTCATTTGCAAGACACGTGTCAAACTTGCATGACAAGTTTCTCACATGTGTGCCACGTACTTGGCTTGTTCCGCAAGCTACCAACATGTGCGCCATGTGGCTAGCTTGTTGATCAAGTTTTTAACCTATCAATCACCTATAGACATGTATAAAGGTGATTTCACGTCTATGAAGCTTCTAGGAAGCTTCTCTATGAGATATTATCAAATCAATTTATTTTACCTACTTCTATTGGTCTATATTATTTAGATAATTTATTAGAATAAATCTTATGTCTGTGATATTTTGCCCCCTTTTAGGGACAAGTTCTATGAGGAGCAATGATTATATGTTGAGAAAGTCCAAGATACATCAAATTGTGCTTGTCACATATTCTGATCTTTATTCCTTTCAAAGGTAGTTGATAGGTCCTTTCAGCCATTGATAATGTTCTATACCAGGGCGAGAAGACTACCCTGTTATTTGATCATTATTGAGGCCTTCATAAGTTCTTTCAAAGAAAATATTAGAAATACCATCAGGAGTAGTTTCTACCTCTAAAAGTATCACCAAACATCGGGAGTCTCTTCCAAGGTCTTGATATCAAACACGTTGTATTTTGCCATCAATCCAAGGAAGGACATGTCATTCTTGAGGGTCTTCATCTCTATTCTGTCGTCTTGAAGGTTGTGATAGTCGTAATGTCTTGTCCGATAAATCAGCAAATAATGGCTCTTGAGCTGAATTCGCTGGTTGCTGATCCTCCATCTCTTTAGCACAAACAAATCTAATGACAAACAATGATACAAGGTAGGATGAAACCTCTATAAAACTAGCCTTCCTTTATAGTAAAGATTTTCTTGAGTATTTATCTTAGTTTTGATGGATGTCATCCATGAAATGTATTAACTTTTATTGATGCATTTGTTAGATTCTTTGATGGCTCCTATGTGCGTTCACTAATATCGTATCTGCGCCAATGCACAAGATATTCCAGTCGATTTCGGCACCACCTTGAATCTAAAATCTCTTCAACCTCAAATTCTTTATCGTTGTCCACTTCTACAAGAGGCGGTGGTATTTGTCTTCTTCTTTGTATACCCATTATCTTGTATGGCTCGAGTAGTGACACGGTGAATACAAGATGGATCTTCATGGACTCCGGTAGGTGTAATCGATATGCAACTAGATTGATTTGTTCAGAAATAAAAAAAGGTCCAAGTCTATACTAGTCCAACTTATCACAAGGACGAGTAGTCTTGATATTGCGACAAAGTAACCATACCTTGTCCCCCACATTGAATTGTGGTTGTTCCTTGCGATACGCATGTGCATTTGTTTTTTGTCGTTCTTGAGCTTCTTTTAATTGCACCTTCATTATTGCATGTAGCTCTGACAAACGATTTGTCAAATCTTCTGCTGCTGGATTATCAACTTTTAAAAAGTCAAAAGCATCAAGTCATGGGTGATAATCATAATTGGCAAAGAAAGGTGTTTATTGCGTAGAAGAATGTATTATATTACTATAAGCAAATTCTGTCAATGGCAGAAGAGCTATCCAATCATCTTGTTGATAGTTGATGGTACACCTTAAATATTGCTCCAAGACTTGGTTCACGTACTCTGTTTATCCATTAGTTTGAGGATGAAAAGCTAAAGATAATTTTATGTCCACTTTTAAGATCTTGAAAAGGATTCTCCAAAATCTTGACACAAATTGAATTCTCCTATCCAATATAATATCCTTAGATAATCCATGATAGCGATAGATATTATCAATGAAAAGCTTAGCTGTTTCTTCACCTGTGATAGATTTTATACATGGCACAAAATATGCCATCTTGGTGAACCGATCTACTATCACAAATATAGAATCATAAGATCTTGAGCTTGGAAGATCTGTGATGAAATCCATAGAAACAGAAGACCATGGTTGTTTTGGAATAGGTAATGGCTGAAGAAGCCCAAAAGGTCGATGACGAGGAGTCTTTGATCTTGAGCAAATATCTTGAACAGGATATTATCCAAAATGTCCTGCCACTAGAAAATCATGACGTGCTTGAAGAACACGTAAACATGCTTCTCTTTTTAGAACATATAGACGTCCTTCGAAATATAGTAGATTGTTCTTGAACTCAAATTTAGAAGAATCATGAGACTTGGAAGAATTATTCTTGATATCATAAACAAGAGGGTCTGAGGACATACTTGATTGAATTTGCTTGAGAAAAGTTGAATCAACAGTCAATGTTGATTTCATTACTTAAAGATGAAATTGCTTTGGTTTCAAGAGGGCTATTCTTTGTTGCTTAAAAGTTGCATCTCTTTCTTTTGGTACAAAATAAAAACTTCTAGAAAGGGCATCGAACAAACCTTGTTGTTTTTCTAGCCGATAAGTGATAATAAACTCAAATCTTGACAAAGACATACTCCAACGCTTGATCGACGCATTCAACACGCCAAGGTCACACATGAAATAACGGCTGCTCTTATAATCCATATACATGGTGACTAGATTCAAATACTCTTTCAGATAATTATGCCATTTCAAAAGAATCCAATTTATAAGTTCTTTCACGTGGATCTCATAATTGCGATCTCACTGCCGAATTTTCGAATGAAAAAGCTATCGATGTTTTTTTCATCTCCCATTTGTAACAAAAACCGCATTCCAAGTAAAAAGTTCAATGCGTCTGTTTCCATAAAAAATGCCTTGGAAAAGTCAACTCAATACAAGATTGTTGCAAAAATAAATGATATCTTGAGAGCTTCAAATGTTGCTTTCGCTTCTTGATTCCATTGGAATTTGTCTTTACAGGTCAAACATGTAAGTAGAGCTGCAACTTGAGAGAAGTCTTTGATGAAAATCCCATAATAATTGGCAAATCTCAGCATTCGACATCTCTACCGCCTTTAATCTTCCAATTCATGATTGCTTGGACTTTTTAGGACCATCACGAGACCATCATTTGAAATGATGTATCCTAAGAAATCAACTTGAGTAGTGTGAAATACACACTTTTCCATCTTGGCGTACAATCTCGCATCTCTAAGTTTTTGTAATACTTGACAAACATATATTTCATGTTCTTTTACGTTCTTAGAATAGATCGAAATATTGTCTAGGTGATAGACGACAAAATTGTCTAAGAACTCATGAAAAATATCATTCATGAGATGTTCAAAAGCAGCTGGTGCATTCGTAAGTCCAAAAGGCATGACATTATATTCAAAATCTCTTTCATTGATGCGTACTAGATTGTATGCTCCTCTTAGATCTATTTTTGTATAGATCCTAGCTTGATTCAACTGGTCAAAGAGTCCTGATATCAGAGGTAATGGATATTTGTTCTTAATTGTGATCTTGTTGAGTCCTCGATAGTCAACACACATCCGCAATGATCCATCTTTTTTCTTCACAAATAGAATTAGAGCTCCTGCTGGAGATTTAGAATGGCGTATGAAATTCTTAGCCAAATTCTCATCAATATATGCCTTGAGTTCAACCAATTCATCTTGTAATAAATTGTAGATTGGTCCAAATGGTGGCTAAGTTCATTCTTTAAGATCGATTGAACAATCGTATGGACAATGCTCCAGAAGAATATTTGCATTCTTTTTCTCAAAAATGTCTTGATAATCTTAATACTGACTTGGAATGTTACTTGAAGTCTTTCCATCATTGGAAATAGGTGTAGCATAAATGAAAAAAGGTGATCCTTCTTTTGTAGCGTGCAAGAAAGCTCTTACACCTACAAACGCAAGTTTAATTCTACCAGACTTATGATTTCTTACTTGATTAACTATAATGTTAGCTATACTTTTAGAAAAGTTCAGAGTACAAGAAATCCAATCTATTTGAGGGTTGTGTTTCTCTAACCATGATAGACCTAGAATAACTAGAATAGAGGAAGATCTAATTATGTTGAAAATTACGCAACTATTATGGCCATTTACTACTATATCTAGAAGAAGTGTTTCATGAGTAACATCTCCAAAAGATAAAGGACGACCATCTATGACTTCTACGTGTATCATGGTTAGAAAAACGTACGGGTATCATAGTTTAGATTTTTGTACTATCTGTATTCTATGGCTTTTAGCAAATTCTTCATCTAAAAAATAAGCCGAGGCTCCCAAATCTATTAAAGCAGAGGTTTTGTAATTATTAGGTCCTAAATACACATCTATTATAAAACAAGGAGATGGTTGTGAAGAGAGGATAGGACCTTCATTAGAAATTGTACAAGATCCCAGCCACACGGTCCTTATTGTGGCTGGACAAACTCGTTTTTCGACATATTGTCTTCTTTGACAGTTGTACTCCTCATCTTGTAGTTGCGTCGTTTCTTTGGACAATTTTGAGTAGTGTGTTTAGGTTCTCCACAATACAAGCATAATCCTTCTTGACGACGTCGAGTCTTTTCTTGTTCAGTAAGCGGCTTGAAACATATAGCATTAATTTGCATGTCCTCAACTTCTGAAGGTACATATTGAGAAGTCATTGATGTTGCCACTGAACTATAATGTTACTAAGGTTTTCTTGTACAACTTTCAGATCTAAATTCAAAAAGTCGATTATCACACTTCATCGCAAAGTCTATTGCTTGACTCAATGTTTGAGGATCGGATAAGTTCAACATCAATTTCTTCACTTCATATTGTAATCCGTAGAAAAACTGACTGATAAGTGCAACATTGTCCCACTTGATATCGATTGCTAGTTGTCAAAATTGTGAAGCATATAATGTCACTAATCGATGGCCTTATCATAGGATATAAAGCTTGTTGGTTGCAACACGAGTTGTATCATGTTCTCCATACATAGATCAAAATTCTACTAAGAAAGCTTCTAAATTATCCAATATTGAATCACGTCGTTTCAAAAAAGATGAAAACCAAGATAAGGCAGAACTTGAAAGTAGTGTATCAATAAATTTGACTTGTGATCCTGGAATTGGAAAACTTTGAGGTTGCAATTCAATCACCACTTAGACTTGGTTGATGAATCCTCGAAACTTGGATCTTGTGCCATCAATCTTCTCAAATAGACCAATTTTTGGTTCTCTGATGCTTGAACGATGTTCCAATATAGGAAGAATTATATGGCTTGGTGTAGATATTGAAGCAACTCCAATCATATCTATATCTTTGTTATTTGGTAACTTTGTTGCTCCTTGTGGAAGTACAGTGAGTTGATGCATTGCAAGCATCAATTCTCTCATTTGCTCTTGCATTTGTGCCATTGCACTCTTCATTTCGGCAAGCTCGGCGATGATAACATTTCAAAAAATATCTAACACTACTCGAGATAAGTAGCAGGGAGAACAAAGAAAATATTAGGAATAATATCAGTTTAGAAGAGGGTAATCTGCAACTTCCAATATGCTTGTGTCTTATCAAGAAAAAAGGATAATCCACTCTAAATCAAGACAAGGCAAAGCTATGATATTATAAGTATACTCTTGTCAATCTGTCAAAGACATGAACTAGAAAAAGATACATAATCTAATGGAAACTGTATCAAAGAAAAGTCACAAAATGGGAATAAGAAAGTATGTATATTCAAAGAAAACTGGAATGGCTATTGCCAAAGACTAGAAATATGAAGACTCTTGAAACTAGACTAGAACCAAGAAAGGATTTGACAAGAGTGAAGAGGGCTTCACTCTTGCCTCTATAAATACTATCTAACTAAGAACTACATGGCAGTATTCTATAGGACCTCATATACATGTCTAATTGCAAGACACATGTCAAATTTGCATGACAAGTTTCTCACATGTGCACCACGTACTTGGCTTGTTCTGCAAGCTATCAACATGTGCGTCATGTGGCTAGCTTGTTGATCAAGTTTTTAACTTATCAATCATCTATAGACATGTATAAAGGTGATTCTGTGTCTATAAAGCTTTTAGAAAGCTTCTCTATTAGATATTATTAAATCAACTTATTTTACCTACTTCTATTGGTTTATATTACTTAGGTAATTTATTGGAATAAATCTTATATCCGTGAGACTTATAGAAGTAGACAATAATAAAAAATTTGAAGTGGAAGAGATCTTAGATTCAAGATGGTACTAAAATTGGTTGAAACATCTTGTATATTGGTATAGATATGATATTAGTGAATGCACATGGGAGCCATCTAGGAATCTAGCAAATGTATCAACAAAAATTAATGCATTTCATTGACAACATCCATCAAAATTAAGATGAAGAGTCAAAAAATTCTTTGCTATAAAATAAATTCAATAGAGATTATATTCTATCTTGTATCATTATTTGCTATTCTTTTGAATTTTTTAATACCAAATAGATAAAAAATCAACAACCAACAAATTCAGCTCAAGAGTTATGATTTGCTAACTTATTAGACAAGACATTACGACTATCACAACCTTCAAGACAACGAAATAGAGATGAAGATCTTCAAAAACGACATGTTTTCCTTAAATTGATGGCAAGATACAACATTGTTGTGTATAATTTACCATACAACTAAATAAGAGCTATATCAGTGGATTTTATTGGTTACAAGATGTGGTTAGGTTATTAGTTTAGAAAAAATTTATCTAAAAAGGATATTATTGAGATTTGTACAACCTTTTTTTTTTTTTATAGTAGTGATTTTTGAAGTTGATTTTATATCAATAATAACTTTTATATATCTTAAGTTACTTTTATTAGACATTGATGATCCTTAAGATCTCATTTATTTTTTTTATTTAGTATTTAGAATACATATTATGTAAATCTTATAAAAAAAAGGATTAGAAAGGAATTTTTAGTGTGAAAGGAGGTAGTTAGGCCATCTATGTGGATGAATGGAGATGGATGATAGAAGTCTCTATTCCTATTGGCCAAAAATCATATCCAATGGGCTTCAAGGAGGCTATCCGAGGGTTTATTAGGAATTAAGGTTTGTTTTTTGAAAAGAGTTGAATTTCAAAGGCTAGGATCAGCAAGTTTGGATTTTTAAATATGGTTTTGGTGCAAATTTTGTGTGATTTGGATTTTTTATGAAGGAGATATAGTAGCTCAAAGTTAAGGTGTTGAAATTGTATCTATTGTCAATCTTTTGAATATAACTTATGTGTATAGAGAGCAATAAAGGAACGGTGATTGGGATTAAAAAAAACACTTTTTTGGTTACACTTTTTATATATGGCTTGATGAAATCCAAGCTAGAATAAAGGAGATATTGGAAGTTGAAGTTAGTGCTTATAAGATAAGGGCAATAAGTGACTTCGTTTGACTAGTGGTTATGTTTTGAGCTATATCTTAGACAAGTTGATGAATTTTTGGCTCAAAAATTTTAAGAGTGTATATATTTATGTCAAAAGACCATGTACAAATTTTTTATAATATTAAGACTTTGGATTTGTGAGATATAAAAGAAATAGTGCTTGAATGTCTCTGAGATAAGGTTTTAAGCACCTGCTAGAATTCTTAAGATATTGGACGATCAAAAATAAATTTGTGGTAGATTCTTTTTTATAATAAAGCTTAAGAGCATTACTTATACTTAAATTTTTTTTATAGAAACTAAATGGCTAGATCAAGAGTTATTAAATTCTAAAGTTTGAAAAAAAATAAGTCCTTATAGGTGAATAAGGTTTTGAAAGGTTCTGTGGTAATTTGAATCTTTTTATATAAACATACTTAAATACAAAAGGATTTATCAATAAAAAATTATCTTTTGTAATATCATTGTATTATTTGTCCTTTTTATCAAGGAAAAATCACTTACTAGATTCTTGCCAATAAGTTTCAAGTAAATTCTCTACAGCCAGGTACCTAGTGTATTCTCAAATAGAAGTTCACACCACACAACAACATATTTAGTATCACAATCTTGGAAGAAATTTTTTATATTTGATGATATTTTTAGAGATAGAATCTATTCCTAATAGTATTTCTAATATTTTCTTTGAAAGAAGTTATAATGGCCTCAACAATCATTAAATATCACAATGGTCTTCTTACTCTAATATGGAATACTTCCTCAACATATAATCACCGCTCTTTGTGGAACTTGTTTGTAGAAGGAAAAATAATGTCACAAATATAAGATTTATTCCAATAATTATTTAATTAATATAGATAAATAGAAGTAAATAAAAACATATTAATTTGATAATATCTTAACAAAAAGCTTCTTAAAAGCTTAATAGACATGGCTTCATCTTTATACATATCTATAGGTGATTGATAGATTAAAAACTTGGCCAATAAATTAGCCACGTATTGTCATAGACATAAGATTTATTCCAATAATTACCTAGTTAATATACATTGATAGAAGTAGATAAAATAAGTTAATTTGATAATATTTTATAAAAAAGTTTCCTAGAAGCTTCATAAATGTGAAATCACCTTTATACATATCTATAGATGATTGATAGGTTAGAAACTTGGTCAACAAGCTAGCCATGTGTAGCACATGTTGGTAACTTGTAGAATAAGCTAAGTACGTGGCACACATGTAGGAAACTTGTCTTGCAAGTTTGATACGTGTCTTATAAATTAGACATATATAAGAGGTCCTATAGAATATTTCCACATAGCTCTTAGTTAGATAGTATTTATAGAAATAAGAGTGAAGCTTTTTTCACTCTTGCTAACTTCTTTCTTGTTTCTAGTCTAGTTCAAGAGTCTCATGTATTTTCTAATCTTTGGCAATAGCCATTCTAATTTCTTCTTGAATATGCATATTTTTTTATTTCTATCTTATTATTTTCTTTTGACATAGTTTTTATTAAATTATGCATCTATTTTAATTCATATCTTTAATAAATTGACAAAACTGAAGTTATAATATGAGAGCTTTGTTTCTTCTTGATTAAAAGTGGATTACCTCTTTTTTTTTTTTATAATATATAAGCATATTAGAAGTTATGGATTACTCACTTTTAAACTGATATTGTTCATAGAATTTATTTCTTTATTCTTGAGTGTTTTATTTTGGAGTGAGAGTAGACATTTTTTTATTTTTTTATTATGGTATCATGGCAGAGTTTGATGAAATGAAGAATGCAGTGGCATAAATACAAGAAAAAATGAGAGAATTAATACTTGGAATGCATCAATTCAATGCACCACCACAAGTAACAACAAGATTAGCAGGAAGTAAAGATATAGACATGATTCAAGGTGCTTCAAGCCATACCACTTCACCTACAATTGAACACCATTCAAGTATCAAAGAACCAAAAATTAGTTTGTTGGAGAAGTTTGATGGCACTAGATTTAAGTTTTGAGGATTCATTAATCAAGTACAATTGATAATTGAACTTCAATTCCAAAGTTATCCAATCCAAGGGTTACAAGTCAGGTTCATTGGAACTCTACTGTCAAGTTCTACTTTATCATGGTTTTCATCTTTTTTTAAACGACATGATCCAATATTAGATAATTTGGAGATATTTTTAGTGAAATTTCAATCTATGTATGGAGAACATGATGCAATTCATATCGCAACCAATAAGATCCATATCTTACGACAAGATAATTGATTAGTGATATTATATGCTTCACAATTTCAATAATTAGTAATTGACACCTAGTGAGATGATATTGCACTTATTAGCCAATTTCTCTATGGATTACAATATGGGATAAAGAAATTGATGTTCAACTTATCCGATCCTCAAACATTGAGTCAAGCAATTGATTTTGCTGTGAAGTGTGATAATTGGCTTTTTGAATTTTGATTGGAAAGCCGTATAAGAGAGCCTTAACGTTATTACAATATAATAGCAATATCAACGTCTTTTCAATATATACATTTAGAAGTAAAAGATATATTAATCAATGTAATATGTTTTAAACCTCTTATTGAACAAGAAAAGACTCGTTGTTGTCAAGAAGAATTGTGTTTATACTGTGGAGAACTTAAGCATACTACTCAACATTGTTTGAAGAAACGCCACAACCATAAGATGAGGAGTACGGCTATCAAAGAAGACAATATGTCAAAAAATAAGTTTGTCCAATTACAATAAAGATCGTTGTCGTGTTGTGATTTGGCTACCATGTGAAAAAATTGTACATATATATTTAATGTATAATTTATTTTATAATTAAGTGAAAGCTATAATAATAAGTTTTATTGGTTATAAGATGTGGTTAGATTGCTAATTTAGAAGGGATCCATTAGAAAGATTATTATTGAGGTTTATACAACCTTATTTCTTCTTTTTGATAGTGACTTTTGAAGTTGATTTTATATCCATAATAACTTTCATATATCATAAGTCACCTTTGTTAGACATTGGTAATCCTTAAGATCTTATTTACTTCTTTTATTTGGTATTTAGAACACATATTATATTAATCTTATAAAAAGAAAGGATTAGAAAGGAATTTTTAGTATGAAAGGAAGTAGTTAGGCCATCTATGTGGATGACTGGAGATGAATGATAGAAGTCTCTATTCCTATTCGCCAAAAATCATACCCAATGGACTTCAAGGAGGTTGCCTGAGGGTTTATTAGGGATTAGGATTTGTTTTTGGAAGAGAGTTGAACATCAAAGGCTAGGGTCAGCAAGTTTGGATTTTTGGATATGGTTTTGGTACAAATCTTGTATGATTTGGACTTTTTATGAAAGAATTATAGGTGCTCAAAGTTAGGGTGTGGAAATTCTATCTACTATTATTCTTTTAAGCATAACACACGTGTATAAAGAGCAATAGATAATCAGCAATTAGGGTTGGAAAGCACACTTTTTTTACTATACTTTTTATATATAGCTTAATAAAATACAAGCTGAAATGAAGGAGATATTAGGAGTTGAAGTCAATGCTTGTAAGCTAAGGGCAATAAGTGATCCTATTTAACTAGTGGTTACATTTTGACCTATATCTTAGACAACTTGATAGATTTTTGACTCAAAATTTTCATAAATATACATGTTTATGTCATAAGATTATGTGCAAAAATTTTGTAGCATTAGAATTTTGGATTTGTGAGATGTAAGAAAAATAGTGCTCGGGTATCTTTGAGTTAGGATTTTAAGCACCTGCTAGGGATTTTGATATATTGGATAATTAAAAAAGAATTTATAGTTGATTCTTTTTGTAGTAAAAATTAAGAATATTATCTACACTTTGAAGAAAATTCCATAGAAACTAACTAATTGGATTAAGAGTAATTGAACTCTAAAATTCGGGAAGAAATAAGTCTTTGCAGGTGAACAATATTTTGAAGGGTTTTTGTGGCAATTTGAATCCTTTTGTACAAACCTACTTGAATACAAGAGGATTTTATCTATATAATTTTTCTTTTGTAATATTTTAATATTATTTGTCCTTTTTATCAAGGATAAATCACTTGTTGGAATTTTGCCAATAATTTTCAAGTAAATTCTCCACAATTAGGTATCTAATGTATTTCCAGATATAAAATCACGCCATACAACACTGTGCAATTAGAATCTTGTACAACTTCTAATAAAGGTCTTATCTTCTCCTTAGAACCCTCTCTTTGTTTTATAATAGATGTCTATTTGGGACCTAAAAATCACAAAACCTCTACCTTACTAGATTTAGGAGCCTCAGCGTGTTATTTAGATATAGAATTTGTTGAAAATTGTAGAATACCTTCACTACAAAAAACTAAATCCATACATGTAGAAATAATAGATGGTTGTCCATTGTCTTTCAGAAATATTAATCATGAAATCTTTTCTATAAATATAATAGTCATAATAATTAAGTAGTCTTTAATATAATTAAATCTTCCTCTAATCCAGTCATTTTAGATTTATCATGGCTAGAAAAGTATAATCCTCAAATAAATTGGATTTTTCATAGACTTGACTTTTCTCAAAACATTAATAAGAGTCTCATAAATCAAATAACAAACCATAAGTCTAGTATAACAAAATCCATACTTATTAGCGTAAAAGTGTTTATGAATGAAACAAAAGAAGAATCATCTTTTGTTATTTATACTATACCTATTTCTAATGGTAGAAGGACTTCAAGTGGCACTCTAAGCCAATATCAAGATTATCAAGACATTTTTAAGAAGAAGAATGCAGACATTCTTGTGGAGCATTATTAATATGATTGCTCAATTGATCTCAAAGAAGGAATTTAGCCTCCATTTGGACCAATCTACATTCTATCATAAAATGAATTGGTTGAACTCAAGAAATATATTGATGAAAAGTTGGCCAAAAATTTCATACGCCATTTAAAATTCCTAACAGGAGCTCCTATCTTATTTGTAAAGAAGAAAGATGGATCACTATAAATGTGTATAGATTATTAAGGACTCAACAAGATTACCATCAAGAATAGATATCCTCTTCATCTGATATTTGAACTTTTTGATCAACTAAATCAAACTAAGATCTATATAAAAATAGATCTAAGAGAAGCATACAACTTAGTGCACATCAAAGAAGGTAATAAATAGAAGACTTCATTTCAAATAAGATATGGACATTTTGAATATAATGTCATACCTTTTGGACTTACAAATGCACTAGCTGCTTTTCAACATCTTATGAATAACGTATTTTGTGAATTTCTTGATGATTTTGTTGTCTGTTATTTAGACAATATTTTGATCTACTCTAAGAATATAAAAGAATATGAGCTTCATGTTTATTGTATATTACAAAAACTTAAAGATGCAGGATTATATACCTAGATAGAAAAGTGTGTATTTCATACTACTCAAGTTGACTTCTTAGGATATATCATTTCAAATGATGGTCTCAAAATAAATTCTAAAAAAGTCCAGATAGTCATAGATTGGAAGATTCCAAAAACAATAAGAGATGTGCAATGCTTTTTGAAATTTTCCAATTACTATCAAATCTTCATTAAGAAATTTTTTTAAATTGCACTTCCACTTACATGCTTAATTTATAAGGATAAACTCAAGTAGAGCAAAGAAGTAGAAGTATCATTTGAGGCTTTAAAGACAGCTTATACTTCTGTACCAATCTTGTATCGCGTCAATTTTTTTAAGATATTTTTTATAGAAACAGACGTATCAAACTTTGCTTTAAGGGCAATATTATTACAAATGGGAATAGATGACAAACTCCACCCAGTAGTTTTTTATTCCAAGAAATTTTCAACAGTAGAAATCAATTATAAAATCTACGATAAAGAACTTCTTGTAATTGTGGATTCTTTTCAAGAGTGGCATCACTATCTAGAAGGTGCTTCTAGTCCAGTCACCGTATATACGGATCACAAGAACTTCAAATATTTCATATCAATATGTGTGCTGAATTATTGCCAAGTTCGTTAGAGCATGTCTTTATCGAGATTTGAATTTATCATCACCTATCGGCTAGAAATACAATAAGGTTCATTTGATGTCCTTTCTAAACATTCTCATCTTGTTCCAAAAGAAAGAAATTCAGCTTTTAATCAACAAAGAATGATCTTTTTGAAGCCGAAGTAATTTCGTCTTTGAGCAATGAAATCAATATTAATTGTTGATTCTACTTTTGTCAAGTAAATCTAATCTATTATGTCTTTAGATCTTTTTGTCCATGAGATTAAGAATAATTCATCTAAATCTCATGATACTTCCAAGTTTGAATTTAAAAATGATTTGTTCTATTTTAAAAGATGTTGGCGCAGTATGACTACATGCTGTAGAAGCTTGGCACAACCTCTCTACGGTAGGATATTTTGGATAAAATAAGACTTTGGAACTAATATTGAAAGATTTTTGATGGCCTGAGATGTGGAAGGCTGTTAAAGAGTTTGTACAATCGTGTGGCATTTGTTCAAGATCAAAAACTCCTCGTCACCGATCTTACAGACTTCTTTAACCATTACCTGTATCAGAACAACTTTGGTCTTTTGTTTCTATGGATTTTATCACGGATCTTCCAAAGTCAAGTTCATATGACTCTATATTTGTAATTGTAGATCATTTTATCAACATAGCATATTTTATACCATATATAAAATCTATCACAGGTGAAGAAACAGCTTAACTCTTTCTTGATAATATCTATTATTATCATGGATTATCAAGGGATATTATATCAGATAGAGGAACACAATTTTTATGAAGATTTTAGAGGAATCTTTTCAAAATATTGAAAGTGGATATAAAACTATCACCTTTCCACCCTCAAACTGATGGACAAACAGAACAAATAAATCAAGTTTTGGAGCAATATTTAAGATGTACCATCAATTATCATCAAGATGACTGGACAACTCTTTTGCCATTGACAAAGTTTGCTTATAATAATTCGGTATATTCGTCTATTCAACAAATTCCATTCTTTACAAATTATGATTATCATTGACAACTTAATACTTTTGATTTTTCAAAAGCTGATAATCCTACGGCAAAAGATTTGGCGAATTGGTTGTCAGAGCTATATGCAACAATGAAGTCTCAATTAAAAAAAAACTTCAAAATGACAAAAAATCAATACAAATATCTATCACAAGGAACAACCTCGATTCCATATGGACAATAAGGTATGGTTATTTTATCATAATATAAAGACTATTCGTCTTTGCAACAAGCTAGATTATCATAGGCTTAGACCTTTTTTGATTTGTGGACAAATCAATCTAGTTGCTTATTGATTATGCCTATCAAAATCTATGAAGATCCATCTTGTATTCCATGTGTCACTACTCGAGCCATACGAGATAGTGGATATACAAGGAAGAAGACAAATGCCACCGCCTCCTATGAAAATAGACAATAATGAAGAATTTGAGGTACAAGAAGTTTTAGATTTAAGGCGATGTTAAAATCAACTAGAATATCTTGTACATTGGCATGGATATGATATTAGTGAACGTACATGGGAGCCATCTGAGAATCTTGCAAATGCATCAACAATAGTCAATTTATTCTATCAACGACATCCATCAAAATCAAGATAAATAATCAATAAAAAACTTTGGTATAAAATAAAGCAGGTTCTATAGAGGTTTTTATTCTACCTTATATCATTGTTTGTTATTTCTTTGAAATTTTTCGTGCTAAAGAGATGGAGGATCAACAACTAGTGAATTCAGCTCAAGAACCATCATTTGCTGACTTATCAAATGAGACATTACAGCTATCATAACCTTCAAGATGACAAAATAAAGATGAAGACCCTCAAAAATGCCATTTTCTTCCTTGGATTGATGGAAAAATACGATGTATTTGATATCATGACCTTAAAAGAGACTCTTGATGTTTGATGATATTTTTAGAGGTAGGAACTACTCTTGATGGTGTTCCAAATGTTTTCTTTGAAAGAAGTTATGAAGGCCTCAACAATGATCAAATAATAGGGTAGTCCTCTCGTCCTAATATGGGACACTATCAATGGCCGAAAGGACCTATCAATTACCTTTGAAGGGAACAAAGATCACAATATGTAGCAAGCACAATTCGACGTACCCTGAACTTTCTCAATCTATAATCACTACTCCTCGTGGAACTCGTCCTTAGAAGGGGAAATAATATCACGAATATATGATTTACTCCAATAATTATCTAATTAATATAGATTAATAGAAATAAGTAAAATAAATTAATTTGATAATATTTTATAAAAAAGCTTCTTAGAAGCTTCATAAATGTGGAATCATCTTTATACATGTCTATAGGTGATTGATAGGTTAGAAACTTGATCAACAAGCTAGCCATGTATTGCACATATTGGTAACTTGTAGAACAAGCTAAATACGTAGCGTATATGTAGGAAACTTACCTTGCAAGTTTGACACGTGTCTTACAAATTAGACACGTTGTCGTGATGTAACATGACTATTAGATGAAAGAGTGGAGAAATAGTATATTATAGAAGATCTTAGTTCAAAATATTGTAGCAAATTATCTTAGAAAAATAGATAATAGTAAAAAGGGAGTAAAACTAATGAGTGTTAATGCTGCCCTTTTTACAAATGAGCTTCTATTTACTTTGTAGGGCCATAAGTAAGGCAAAATAAAGTAGATTGAGAAATAAAATGATATAGGCATATATAGAAGGGAGTTAAGAAGAGGTTTCAGAAAAATTTACTACAAAAATTTCAAAATAGATACCCAGAAAGGACTAGTTATGAGCTAGGGTCGAAATCACACCCCGAGGCACAAAACCGTGTGCCTACGGCGGATCTAGAAGGTTTTTGTAGATCGAAGATTGGAAATAGAGAGTGGACTTGAGAGGTTTGGTATAGGAGTTAGTTTTGAGTGATTTGAATAAGAAATGACTTTGTAATAGCTTTACAAAGTCAAGCTTGTTTTTGGCAATTTGGGATTTTGTAAAATAAAATAGGGTTGATGTTTTAGGCAATTCCAAAATTTTTGTAGCAGATCCATAATTGGAAATTTGTAGATTTATGGATATTGTTGTTGGTAATGTGTATTGTGAATTTGAGCTAAATCTAACGGTTTAGTTGTACATAATTGAGGTTTAAGTGGGTCAAAGTCTTGGAAATTAAGTTTTGAGGGTTAGTCAAGGTTTTTGAGATCTTGAGCAATCTACCAATTGAATTGGAATAAAATTTGTTTGTGTGGATAGTAGACTTGTTTTTCTTTACACATGAATAATTTGAAATTGATTGAATAGTGAAGAAGGAAGAAATCGACACTAGAAGATCAGCATCAAGGTTAGAGAAGGAGGCCGGCCAACACCGAAGAAGATTTTAGGATTTTTCTTCTATTTGGTAAGTTCGATTTCCTTCAAATTTGCTTTGCTTGTTGCTGACTAAGAGATTAAAAGATATACAAAGTTTTAAGTAAGATCAACGGTCTAATCAATAGATATTGAGGTTCTAATTTTCCCTAGGGTTGATCTGAATTGGTTAGAATTTGGTTTAAGATTTGTTTAGGATTTGGTTTAAGGTTTAAGATTTGTTTAGGGTTTGATTTAGGATTTAGGATTTATTTAGGATTTGTTTTAGGATTTAGGGTTTGTTTTAGGATTTAGGATTTGATTTAAGATTTAGAATTTGACTTAGGGTTTGACTAGGGTTTGACTAGGATTTGACTTAGGATATGATTTAGGTCTTGACCAAGGTTTGACTTAGGATTTGACTTAGGATTTGATCTATGATTTGAATAGGATTTGATCTAGGATTTGACTTAGGATTTGACTAGGATTTTATCAGAGTTTGATTTAGGATTTGGTTTAGGATTTAAGGTTTGATTTAGGATTTGATTTAAGATTTAAGGTTTGATTAGGGTTTGGATTTGATCAGGATTTGATTAAGGTTTGGATTTGATCAGGGTTTGACTTAAGATTTGACTTAGGTTTTGATTAGGATTTGACCAGGATTTGACTAAGGGTTTGACCTATGGTTTGAATAGGATTTGACCTAAGATTTGATTTAAGGTTTGTCTTAGGTTTTGAATAGGGTTTGACTAGGGTTTGATCAAGATATGATTTAAGATTTTAAGATTTCTATTTTTAATATTTTCTAAATTTATTATTTTATATGTTATTTTTTTTTATGATTAATATATGATTCATTTACTCTTCTTTTGTAATTTCTTTAAGATTGGATCAAAGTTTGATTAATATTGTTAAGGTTTAATAGAAGTTGTTTAGGATTCTATTAGAATTGTTAGGATCTTGTTATTGTGTATTTCCTTTTTATCTTCCACAGCCAGATGCCCGAAGCATTCTTGAACAAAATTGCATGTATTACGACAACATATAAAAGGTCTTATAGAATGCCGCCACATAGCTCTTAATTAGATAGTATTTATAGAAACAAGAATGAAGCCTTCTTCACTCCTGTCAACTCCTTTCTTGCTTCTAATCTAGTTCAAGAGTCTCATATATTTTCTAGTCTTTGATAATAGCCATTCTAATTTCTTCTTGAATATGCATACTTCTTTATTTCTATCTTGTTATTTTGTTTTGATATAGTTTTTACTAACTTATGCATCTATTTTAGTTTGTGTCCTTGACATGTATCACATATGTTGGTAGCTTGTAGAACAAGTTAAGTACGTGATGCTTGTATAGGAAACTTGTCTTATAAGTTTGACACGTGTTTTGCAAATTAGACACATGTTGGAAGTCCAATTGAACGCCACCATGTAGCTTTTAGATAAATAGTATATATAGAAATAAAAATGAAGCCTTCTTTACTCTTATCAATTTCTTTTTTGCTTCTAGTTTAATTTAAGAGTCCTTATATTCTTTAGACTTTAATAATAACTATTCCAATTGTTTTTAAAATGTATAATTTTTTATTTTATTTTATCATTTTTTTTTACGTAGATTTCATTGATTTATATATTTTTTTTCAGTTTGTGTACTTGACAATAGCTTTGACAATCAATTTGTTAAATCTTTTGTTATAATATTATCATCTTTTGATCAGTGAAAAGTATCAAATTATAGATGATAATTGTAATTGGTAAAAAAAATATTTATTAAATAGAAAAATATATCAAATTATTATAAACAAACTCTGCTAATGGCAAAAGAGTTGTCCAATCATCTTGATGATAATTGATGGTATACTTCAAATATTGCTCTAAAATTTGAGTTACCTATTTTGTTTATCTATCAGTTTGTAGATAGAAGGTTGAAAATAGTTTTATATCCACCTTCAAAATTTGAGTTACCTAGAAAAGAATTCTCTAAAATTTTGATAAAAACTACGTCTTTTTGTCTAATATAATATCCTTTGGCAATTCATAAAAGCAATAGATATTAAGAAAGAAGAGTTTAGTTATTTCTTCATCTATAATAGATTTTGTATATAGTACAAAATATACCATTTTACTGAAACAATCTACAATTATGAATATAAAATCATATGAACTTAAAATTAATAGATCTATAATAAAATCCATTGAAACAGAAGACCATGGTTGTTTTGATATAGATAATGGTTGGAGAAGTTTATAAGGTTAATAACAAGGAATTTTTAATCTTCAACAAATATCACATGGTTGCACAAATTTTTTAATTGCCTTCCACATTCAAGGCCACCAAAAATCTTTTGATATTAGTTCCAAAGTCTTCTTGTATTCAAAATATTTTATTGTAGAAAAGTTGTGATGAGCTTCAAGAGCACATTGTTATATTATAATATATTTATGTAATAAAAATATAAATAAGAATGATTTTTTAATTAATATTCAATCATCTTTGTTCAATAGAAATTCAAGATATTTAAAAAAGATTTTATAAAAGCATCTTAGATTATTTGCTTATCTTAATAGCTAATAGATAAAAATTAGTTATTAATCTTTCCTTCTAGGTTGTAGAAACTCTTTTATTGCATTAAAAAAAATCATAAATTGATTTATTTTAAAAAATTAAAAATTAAAAAAAAAAAGATAAATATTTGATATGGTTGACATTAGAGTTAAGTTGAAGGTAGGATCAGATTTAAAAACCCTTAGGATAGGTTGGATTGATATTAGGGGCTTAGCCATTTGCAAGACAAGATTAAAATCAAACCTCTAGCCGCTAAAACAACTATCGAGGGCAACATATAGGATCATTTGGAGATCAGCGATTAGAATTTGAGGATTAACTTAAAGTTTATTGTAGAAGCATAAGACTTGTTTTCATAGGTTTTGAAATGACTTTGCAATTGTTGTTCAAAATTAAAATTTGTATTGGTGATTTGGATTTTATATAATAAAATTAAGGCTAGCACTCTTAGCTAATTTGTGCAATTGGTGTAACATCTATAATTAAAAAATTAATAGTATATAGTTGGCTAGATATGCTATGAGTGCATGAAATTTTGTGATAATCTAATAGTGCAATTGAGAGATATTTGATCATTATTACAAGGAGGTATAAGAAATTGGCAGTTTAGAGTTATTTAGGATTTTTGCAATATTTAGAGATCTATCAGTAAAAACAAGCTAAAATTTGGTATAATATTAAAAGACTTAGAAATCAAGCTATATACTAATTTTGAATTGAAATAAATAATTGGAAAAAGAGAAATTACTATTGGAACATCTACATCAGCTTCAAGTTGGCAACCAAGTGATATTAGTATAATTTGTGAATGTTTTATTTACAATCTATAAATTAAATTAGGTAGAAATTTTTTAAGCACTTAAAAGACTTATAGTGGTATTTTTGTGCAAAATCTTGCATTAAATGGATTGTCAAATTAAAAAATATAGCTTATTGAAGCTCATTGATTAAGATTTGGGTTTGCAAAAAAAAATTGAAGTTATCTAATTGTGAAAGTAACAAGACAATTGGAGTTTGTATATGATTGAAGTTATTAAGAAGAGTATTTTTTAGCACTTTGTATTGGTTTTAAGAACTTTTGAATTGAGATTTGAATTACATTCTTCTTATATGGATGAAACTTATTAGGATTTTTTGCATACTTGTAAAATATAACTTCACCTTCCAGACCCAGGTGCCCAATGTATTTCCAAACAAGACAACATGCAATACAACAACATAATTTTACTTCATTTTTTGGAATATATAAGCATCCCTCATAATAGAATAGGTTGTTTTTGAATTCAAACTTAAAAGTATTATAAAACTTAAATTATTATTTTTAATATCATAAATAAGAAGATCTAAAGACATATTTAATTGAACTTGCTTGAAAAAAATTGAATCAATAATTAATATTGATTTCATTATTCAAAGATGAAATTATTTTGGCTTTAACAAAATTATCCTTTGTTGATGAAGAGCTGCATATCCTTCTTTTAATACAAGATAAGAACATCATTGTATTGTAATATATTTATATGGTGAAATATATAAATAAGAATGATTTCTATTTAATATTCAATTATCTTGATTCAATAGAAACTCAAGATACTTAAAAAAGATTTTATGAAAGTTTCTTAGATTATTTTCTTATCTTAACAACTAATAGATAAAAATTAATTATTAATTTTTTCTTCTAGGTTGTAAAAATTCTTTTATTATTTTTAAAAAGACATAAATTAATAAAAATAAGATAGAAGAGATAAATAATTAGTATGGTTGATACTAGGATTAACTTGAAAATAGAATCAAGTTTAAAAATCCTTAAAATAGATTGGATTAATATCCAATCGTACATGGGACAAGGTCAAAATCAGACAATTGAAGATTGATATTTTGCCCTTGGTGTCCATTTTTGTGACTAAATATGGATACCAAGGGCAAAAATGGACACCAAAGGCAATATATCAAGGCATTTGGAGATTGCCAACTAAGGTTGGAGAGCTAGCTTTAAGCTTCTTCCAAAGGCATAAGACTTATTTCCGTAGGATTTAAAAAGACTTGATAATTTTTGTCTAAAATCAAGATTTATATTGGTGATTTTGATTTTTTACAATAAAATTAGGGCTAATATTCTTGACTATTTTGTGCAATTGGTATAATATCTATAATTGAAAGTTTGATAATATATAGATAATTGAATGTCCTAAAATTATAAAAAAAATTGTAACAATCTAATATTGCAATTGGGAGGTATTTGATCTTTAGGATAAGAAGGTACCAAAAGTTGGCAATTTAGGATTATATAGGATTTTTACAATATTGAGAGATCTATTAGTCAAAATAAGGTGAAATTTGGCATAATATTAGAAGACTTGAAGATCAAGTTATATATCAATTTTAACTTGAAGTTAATAATTGAAGAAGGAGAAATCACTACTAGAACATCTGCATCAACTTTCAAGTTGGTGGCTAGGTAACATCAATACAGTTTTTGGATGATTTTTTATAATCTGGTTTTTTATATACTTGTAAAATACAACTTCACCTTCCATAGCTAAGTACCCAATATATTCCCAAATAAGATAATACATAATATAATAACATGTGGAAAGGACATTGAACAAACTTTACTATTTTCTTGGCTAATAAGTCATAATGAACTCAAATCTTGACAAAGACATGCTCCAATAAGCTTAGTAATGATTCAAAACATGTGTTGATATAAAATATTTAAGATTCTTGTAATCTATATATACAATAATTGAATTGGAAGCATGTTCTAAATAATGATGCCATTCTTAAAAGAAATCCACAATTAGAAGAAGTTCTTTGCCATAGATCTCATAATTAATCTCAATTCTTAAAAAAATTCTTGAATAAAATGTCGTTGGATGAAATTTGTCATCTATTCTCATTTGTGACAACATCGCATTCAAGACAAAGTCTAATGTATCTATTTCAATAAAAAACACTTTGGAAAAGTTGACACAATATAAGATTGGTGCAAAAATAAAAACTATCTTCAAAGCTTCAAATGATATTTTTACTTCCTAACTCCATTTAAATTTTTCTTTACAAGTTAAACATATTAATGGAGATGCAACTTGAAAAAAAAATTTGATGAAGATCCAATAATAATTGATAAATTTCAAAAAATATTGTACATCTCTTATTATTCTTATAATTTTCCAATCCATAATTGTTTGAACTTTCTTAGGATCCATCATTAGACCATCATTAGAAATGATGTATTTTAAAAAATCAGCTTGAGTAGTGTGAAATACACACTTTTTCATCTTGATATATAATCCTACATCTTTAAGTTTTTATAACACACGACAAATATAAAATTTATATTCTTTTGTGTTCTTAGAATAAATCAAAATATTGTTTAAATAGCAAATAATAAAATCATCAAGAAACTCACAAAAAATATCATTTATAAGATATTAAAAATCAATTAGTGTATTTATAAGTCCAAAAGGCATGACATTATATTCAAAATGCTCATACCTAACTTGAAATGTAGTCTTCTATTCATTATTTTTTTTAATATGGATTAAATTGTATGCTCCTTACAAATCTATTTTTTTATAGATCTTTATTTAACTGAATTGATTATAAAGTTCTAAAATAAAAAATAAAAAATATCTATTTTTTATGATAATCTTGTTAAGTCTTTAATAATCCACGTAAATCCGCAAGAATTTGTCTTTTTTCATTACAAATAAGATAGGAATTCATGTTGGAGATTTTGAATAGCATATAAAATTCTTAGCCAAATTCTCATCAATATATTCCTTCAATACATCCAATTTATTTTGTGATAAACTAAAGATTGATCCAAATGATGGTTGAGCTCCTTCTTAAAGATCAATTGAATAATTATAAAGCCAATGCTCTAGAAGAATATCTAAAACATCTTGAAAATCTTGACACTTATTAATAATATTATTTATAGTCTTTTCAGTATCAGAAATGGATATGACATATATAACAAAAGATGATCCTTCTTTTATCAAATATATCAAAGTTTTTACAGCTATTAATAAAAATTTGGATGTATTAGACTTATATATTTCTATTTGATTAACAGATTTTTAAATTAAACTATGAAAAAAATTAAGATTATAAGAAGTCCAATTTATTTGAAAATTATATTTTTTTAACCATGATAATTGGATTAGAAGGAGATCTAATCATATTAAATATTATTATATTATTATATCTTTTAATTATTACATCTAAAAGAATAATTTTATAGATGATTTTTTAGAAGATAATGAATAATCATCTATGACTTTTATATGCATGGATTTAGTTTTCTTAATTAAAGGTATTTCTTGTTTTTTGACAAAATCTTCATCTATAAAATAAGTCAATGCTTCTAAATTTAATAAGACAAAGATTTTGTGATTTTTAGGTCTTAAAGACATATCTATTGTAAAACAAGATATGAGATCTAAAGAGAGAATAGGACCATTATTAAATGTTGTACATAATTCCAACTGCATGGTGTCGTATGGCATAATTTTCTATTTGAAAATACACTGAATACCTGGCTATGGAAAATTCACTTAAAAATTATTGGCAACACTCTAACAAGTGATTTATCCTTAATAAAAAAGACCAATAATACAAAAATCTTATAAAAAAGAAGTTATATATATAAACCCTCTTGTATTCAAGTAGGTTTGTATAAAAAGGGTTCAAATTTCTACAAAAATCCTTCAAAACTTTCTTCACCCGCAAGGACTTATTTCTTGCTAAACTTTAGAGTTCAATAACTCTTGATTTAATATTTCAATTTCTATAAAATTTACTTTAAAGTGTAGAAAATCTTCTTAAGTTTCACCACAAAAAAGAATCAACCATAAATTCATTTCCAATCGTCTGATATCTCAAAATCCCTAGCAAGTGCTTAAAACCCTAGGTTAGAGACACCTGAGCATTATTTTCCTTATATCTCACAAATCCAAAATCTTAATGCCACAAAATTTTTGCACATAATCTTGTGACATAAACATATATACTCTTGAAAATTTTGAGCTAAAAATCTATCAAATTGCCTAAGATATAGCTCAAAATGTAACCACTAGTTAAGTGAGGTCACTTACTGCCCTTAGCTTACAAGCACTAACTTCAACTCCCAATATCTTCTTCACCTCAGCTTGGATTTTATCAAGCCGTACATGAAAAATATAGCTAAAAAAGTGCTCTTTCCAATCCCAATTGCAAATTATCTATTCCTCTCTGTATGCGCGTGTTATGCTTAAAAGAGTGATAATAGATAGAATTTTAACACCCTAACTTTGAGTGCTTATAACTCTTTCATAAAAAGTCCAAATCATACAAGATTTGTACCAAAATCATATCCAAAAATCCAAACTTGCTGACCCTAGCCTTTGATATTCGACTCCTTTCCAAAACAAACCTATTATAGGATGTGGTTAGGTTGCTAGTTTAGAAAGGATTTATAAAATCTACTATTATAGCTTTCATTTAATTGTATAATGAATTGTACATTAAATATACATGTACAATTTTTTCACATGGTAGTCAAACCACAACACAAAAATAGTCCCTATTATAGCTAAAAAAAATTATTTTCCAATATATTATCTTTTCTAGCAACTATACTCCTCATTTTGTAGTTGTATTATTTTTTAGACAATATTGAGCAGTGTGCTTAGCTTCTTTATAATATAAGCATAGATCCTCTTGACAATATTGTTGTATTGTAGTTTGGCTATCATATGAAAATATTGTACATATATATTTAATGTACAATTTATTATACAACTAAGTAAGAATTATATCAGTGGATTTTATTAATTACAAAATGTGATTAGGATGTTAATTTAAAAAGAATCTATCTAAAAAGTTTATTATTAAGATTTGCACAATCTTATTTTTTTGGATAGTGAGTCTTGAGGTTGATTTATATTAATAATAACTTTTATATATCTTAAGTCCCCTTTATTAAATATTGATGATCCTTGAGATCTTATTTGCTTCTTTTATTTGGTGTTTAGAATACATATTATGTAAATCTTATAAGAAAAAGAATTGGAAAGGGATTTTTAATATAAAAAGAAGTAGTTAGGCCATCCATGTGGATGAATGGAGATGGATGATAGAAGTCTCTATTCCTATTTGCCAAAGATCATGCCCAATGGGCTTCAAGGAGGCTGCTTGAGGCCTTATTAGGAATTAGGGTTTGTTTTTTGATAGGAGTTGAATATTAAAGGCTAAGGTCAGCAAGTTTGGATTTTTAGATATGGTTTTGGTGCAAATTTTGTGTAATTTGGATTTTTTATAAAGAAGATATGGATGCTCAAAATTAAGGTATTAAAATTGTACCTATTGTCACTCTTTTGAATATAATTTGCGCGTATAGAAAGTAATAGAGGATCAAATACTAGGATTAGAAAGAACACTTTTTTTACTACAATTTTTTTTTATATTTCAATGAAATCCAAGTTGAAATAAAGGAGATATTAGGAGTTGAAGTCAGTGCTTATAAGCTAAGAGTAATAAGTAACCCTGCTTAACTAACAATTATGTTTTGAGCTATATCTTAGGCAATCTAATAAATTTTTAGCTCAAAATTTCCAAAAGCATATATATTTTTGTTATAAGACTATGTAAAAAATTTTATAATATTAAGATTTTGGATTTGTGAGATAAGAAGAAAATAGTACTTTGATGTCTCTGAATTAGGATTTTAAGCTTCTACTAGGGTTTTTAAGATATCAGACGATTGACAGTAAATTTGCACTTAATTCTTTTTTATAATGAAGCTTGAAAGTATTATCTACACTTTGAAGAAAACTTTATAGAAACTAAATAGTTATATCAAGAGTTATTGAACTCTAAAGTTTGGAAAGAAATAAGTCCTTGTTGGTGAATAAGGTATTGAAGGGTTTTGTGGCAATTTGAGCCTTTTTGTACAAACCTACTTAAATATAAAAGGAATTATCAATAAAAAATTATCTTTTGTAGTATAATTGTATTATTTGTCCTTTTTATTAAAGAAAAATCATTTATTAGAGTCTTGCAAATAAGTTTTAAGAAAATTTTCTACAGCCAGATATCCAATGTATTTCCAGATAGAAGATCATGCCATACAACAACATCAAGTCTTTTCCTACTTGGTAAAAGGTTTAAAATATACTATATTAATTTGCATTGATTTTGGCTTAATTAAATAAGTTTCTAAGAACTTAAGAGCTATTGTCATTTATTGACTTATTCTTCTCCAACCAAATCTATTTTCTTGATACTTTTCAAATAATTGATTATTACATATAATGGCTTGAGCAATAAATTATTCTAAAGAGTCTACTTTTAACATTGTTAGTAACAAATCTTTGACACTATCCTTCAATTCATAATAAAATTGATTGATAAAATCTTTATCATTCCACTGCATATTATAAGTGAGGTTTTGGAATTCAACAATATATATTGTAGTTAACTATGATCCTTATTGTAAAGATAAGAGCTTGGTCTCTATTATCCTTTCTCAATTATTTTTTTCAAATGTGGCCATAAATACTTTGAGGAATGAATTCAAATCATAAAAAAATCATGAATCTTTTTTTATCAAAGGTGCAAATCAAAAAAGAATACTTTCAAATAGAAGTGTAGTTATAAATCCAACTTGATTTATAAGAATACTTCTATTTGAAAGTCTATTTAGGATATTAGAAATGATGTAACTTTAGATAAAGCTTAATTTTTTGCAAAAATCCTCAAAATATTAATCTTATTTTTTTATATTTTTTAGATATACTAATTTTTGTCTCCTTCATGCTTGTAAAAAAAATACTTCCTAGATTTAGTTGTAAGGCTAATTTACTTGATTCCTTCAACTATACAATTTTTTGGCATAGGTTCTAGATTTTTTTTACAAATATAAAAATCTATAAAAATCTATTTTTATTTTTACTAATTATAATATCCATGATTTTTTTTTCCATCTTAGATAACTTAACAAATCCACAATTCAAATTAGAAGAAGGTAATCCGCAACCTCTAATATCAAACAAAAATTTCCACAAAGAGGGATGATCCATTCTCTTTAAGAAAAAAATTAAGTTTAAAAAGTAAAAAATATTAGTTTAAAGATGGACAGTCCGCTATCATGTTGTAATATGTTTATATGGTGAAAAACATGAATAATAGTGATTTCTACTTAATATTCAAATATCTTAGTTCAATAGGAACTTAAGATACTTAAGAAAGATTTTATGAAAGCCTCTTAGATTATTTTCTTGTTTTAATGGTTAATAGATAAAAGTTAGTTATTGAATTTTCTTTCTAGATTGTAGAAACTCTTTTATAACTTTTGAAAAGCCATAAGTTAATAAAAATAGAATAAAAGAGATAAAAAATTAATATGATTGATACTAGGATTAAATTGATGATAGGATTAAGCTTTAAAATCCTTAAGATAAGTTAGATTGATACCTGGGGGTCGACTATGTATGAGATATGGTCAAAATTAGACTTCTAGCTACAAAAATGGCCACCAAAGGCAAAAGGTGGGATCATTAAGAGATTGGCAATTAAGATTGGAAAGCTAGCTTCAAGCTTCTTCCAAAGATATTAGGCTTATTTTTGTAGAATTTGGAAGGACTTAGAAATCGCTATTTAAAATTAAGATTTATATTAGAGGTAAAGTTTTTATGCAATAAAGTTAAGACCAATACTTTTAGCTATTTTGTACAATTGAAATAACATCTATAGTTGAAAATTTGATAGTCTGTGGATGATTGAGTATGCTAAGACTAAATAAAAATTTATAATAATCTAATAGTGCAATTAAGATTTATGTAACCATTAGTACAAAGAGGTACCAAAAATTGGCATTTTAGGATTATTTGGGATTTTTATAATATCTAAAGATCTATCAATTGAATCAAAGTGAAATTTGATGTAATGTTAGAAGATCTGAAGAATAAGCTACATACCAATTTTTAGCTCAAGTTAATAGTTGGAAAAGCTTTTTTATAAGATATCAGCAAATTAATCTACTTTTATCTACTTCTACCTGTACATATTACCTAAATAATTATTAGAATAAATCTTATGTCCATGATGTAATAAAAAAAATAAGCAAAAATCAAAATAAAATGTGTTTATAGATTAGAATTATAGACATATGAGGTTGTTTTATAGAAGTCTCGTGTACTTTGGATTTGTTAAGAGGTGATGGTTTTTTATGAGTGCACAGGATGATTTGTTAGGAAAATGATGGAATTTATATATTTATTTGTACATTTGTTTTTGTAAGTATAGATGATAGTTTTGTAGGTATTCGAATTTGTGGGTCATGGTAATAGATCAAGGTCATATTATAAAGCTCAAAGCAATACAATTAAATAAAATAACACCTTGCATGACCAATATCATCTATATGTGAGGTCGTTGCATGAAGCTTATAGTCATAGAGATAATATCTTCCAAAGAAATCTATCTTATGAATAACATATATCATATTAATTGAGAATATATACTATTTGAGTTTATAAACTAATTACAAATATCGGTGTAGGAGACTAAGATTCCACTATACTTGTTAATATGAAGCAACAACAAATTATTTGTTTAAGTAAATCTCATACTTCTTATTCTGAATCTACTTATTATTTTTAAATAACAAATAGATAGTAGGTAGAGACAAGGGGTTGTATAAACTCAAGCATATAAATAATAATCTATTGGACAAAATTTGTGTTGTTAAGCTTTCAATCTTCTATTAATAAATTATGATAAGACCAAAATAAAAATAAATAAAAGCTTGGCAAATCTTAAACTTTAATAACTCCCTTTTGTGAGTCTTATTAGAGATTTTTTTAAAATATTCAATAGGCCATTCAATTTTCAAAAGAAAAAGCATCCTACCAACTTATTATAACCTTGGTATCTAAAATATTAGGATTATTTGCAATGCTTAGTTTGAAAGTTGTTCTGTATTTGTAAAACTTGTACAAATATCAGACTTATGAGTTAGTCCAATTATTAAGACTTTTTGACCACTATGTTGTCTTTTTTGAAATTAAAATCTTTTATAATCTATTTTAACGTTATTACTTCTTTTATTGATTTATTTTATTTAAGATATTATTTTAAATTGACATAAATAAAAACATTGATATTTTGATATTGTATGTTTTATAGCAAGGTAATTAATTTTTTTAATAATTCAATTAAAATTAAAAAATTAAAAAAGTAAAAAAATCAGCTTCGTGATTGAAAGTAAAAAATTAATTTTAAAACTATATTTAATATTTGTTTTAGCAAAGAAGATGGTATATTGCTGCCTTGCCAACAAAAAAAAATTAATTAATTGATTTTTAAAAAAATCATATGCTACTTAATCTTTTATATAAATGCATGGACTAAGTTGCATTCATTAAGAATATTCAATTAACAAATAAATTCAAAATTTTCCATTTCTTCTTACTTTTTCTTAATATTACATGCTGTATTATCAAAATATAAGTTGATAGTTTCTATTTAATCACTACCCTAGCTCATCAGTATGTGCATTACTCCATAAAAAATTTCATTGAGTAATATTAGTATCAGATTAATGCAATGGTATTTGAATTAGGTAAAGAAATGAGTTCTATATATAAGTTTTTTGGTGGATTTTTTATATTGTCTAAAAAGAATTGTATATTGTTACAAAAAAGAGAAATGTTCTGAATTAGAAATTATATTGTCTAAGGAAATCATCTAATTATTTTTCAATTTTAATGCTTAGTTCCAATAATATTGGATATTTGCAATTAAACTACATTAGTTTTTAATTTATAGAGTTTTAATTGTATGAATGAAAACTTAAAATGATTGTGGTTGAATCTAAAAATTTTAATTATTTAATTCAATACGAGCATTTTATAAATTCATCAAAATATCTAAGTGTTTATTGATTTGATTTTTTTTTTCTTGAAAATAATTGTCAAAGAAATAAAACCAAAAAAAGTGCTCAATACTAATGAAACTATTTATATGAAATGCATACTACCAAAAAAAAAAAAAGGAGTTCAAAAACTAGTGTATCTTTCTATTTTCATGAGGATAGTTTTTTAAG
Organism: Physcomitrellopsis africana; assembly: GCA_036785485.1. Classification (NCBI taxonomy): domain Eukaryota; kingdom Viridiplantae; phylum Streptophyta; class Bryopsida; order Funariales; family Funariaceae; genus Physcomitrellopsis; species Physcomitrellopsis africana. Next base: position 81,811 of record JAWRVF010000987.1, on the reverse strand, counting down.
TCATAATCAAGAAATGTGAAACTTTTTAAATGTTTAAATATCTTTATATACTTAGTTTTCTACATACATTCAAAAAAAGAAAAAGAAAAGAAAAAACACAAAACATGCAAACAAAATAATTAACATTCCTAACTTTAAAATGTATTTATACCTTTCAGTATTTTGTTGAAAAATTTGAGTATTATTTCACACATAAAAATATTATAATTTGACACCTGATCTTAAAAATAATACTTATAGTTTTGTGATGTGATCCTCACTGCTACAATCTGTGTGTGTGTGTATGTATATGTATGTATGTATATATATATACGTATGTATGTATGTATGCATCTGCCATGCTAGCTAAACTTCTTGTTTATTACTTATTTATATTATTTTATTTATTACTGGTTCATAAATTTTTAGATGTTTCACACAAATGTACAGTAAAACTACCAATGCTTTGAATACTACATGTTATATACTGTTATGGAATTTAATGATTTAAATTCATTTTATAACAAAAATTTGATATTTATTGCAAGTAAAATAATACAAACCATACAACAAGGTGAAACAAAAATTCATCTAAAAAAGCATTTCTCAGTAAAATAATATTTTACTGTTTACTGGTGCTTTCATATTCTCTTTATTTTATAATTCAATGATAAAAAAATTATATTTCATAATTTGTAATTTGTAATTGTAGAAAAACAAACATTTTATAATTTATAATTTATAATCTTAATTCATGTTTATAAAGAGAGTCAATTTTTATACTAGAAAATTGGCATGTTTACATAAGTATGGAAATATTTTGTTTCACTTGCAGAACCAAATGTTTACATGAATTTTAAATCTATGTGAAGGGTTATTGCAAAATTAAAGTAAAAAAGTAAAAGGAAAGAAGAAGAAGAAGTTCATATTATAATATTCTCAGATTCCACATTTACAGCTATATCTTCATGTAAACATCCTAGAAAATGAATGAATGTTTCAATGCAGTGTCAATGTTTTTAAGAATACTCCCAATGACCACATGAGTGATTAAAGCATAATTTTATTTAATCAAGTAAATATGACATGAATAAATTTTTCAATGGTTAAAATAATAAAGTTATAATAATTTTAAAATAAATAAAATATTTTTTATTCTTATGTTGAATTTATTTAACTATTCTTCTCTTGATTCATCATTTTCTTGTAGTTTATTCTAAAAAGACATTCTGCAAAATTTATGCTCATTAAAAACATATGAAATGTCAAAATATCTACAGAATAATTGTAGAAAAATAAACTGATTTCAAATTCCAATCATGTTTCTACTACTAAAGAGTATTTATTTATTTATTTATTTATGTATTAAGTTGTGATGGTTTGATTTTTTTTGCTTTCTTTTGCTTTGAGTAATATTTCTAATAGAACACAAATCTTAGGCAATAAGTCAGTATTCAAATATTTATTTTAGTCAAATATAATCTTTGTGATAAAAAATTGCATGAATACCAATTTTTAATTACAATATATATATATATATATATATATAGGGTATTGCTAATGCCACCACAATTTTTGCTACTGTCCCCACAATTTGCTATCCATTTAATATATATTTTTTAGTTTTTTTAGTTATAATAAAAAATATTAATATTTTTATTAATATTTTCATTAATATTTCAAATTATATAGAAAGTAAATTTAATTTTAATAAAAAATAATTAAAAAATTAATAAGAATAAGTTGTGGTGGTAATAGCAAAAACTGTAGTGACATGTGATGGATAGCAAATTGTGGTGGTATTAGCATTATCCTCTCTCTCTCTCTCTATATATATATACATATACTTTTGGTGGATTGGTTGTGGGCTCAATATTCCACACTCCAACAATTTATTATCCAACAAGCTCATTACACATTATCTGCAAGGGACCCAATAGGAAAACCCAGCCACGTGTCATTTCAATTCTTCATTGGTCATAGTTATGAGGGTGGCGGTGGTGGTGAACTGCTCATCCTGAAGCATCATCCCAAACGCCCAAGATAGAAATTTAGGGCGGTCTTGGAAATGGATCCCTCCGCTTTGAAAAGGAGAATGGCCACGAATTCAGGCAGAAATCATCGACCACGACGCCGCTGCTGCTGCGGCTTGGATAGAAAAGCCAGGTTCAGGGTTTAGATGCAGAGAATGAAGCAGCGAAGGCAACGGGGGCCTTGCACAGTCGGACCTTGTCACCGCCGAGTCATATATAGTGCCGCCAGCTGCTGATCCATACCCGCCAACAGCAAAGCCCATGTGGATTGGCCGCCGTTGACTTGCTCAAATCGGTCCTCTCACCCTTCACCCGCCATGCTAATCACGATTATGCCCTGGTAATTGGGCTACAGTGCCATCTAATTCTGCCCCTATTTCCCCCTTCCTGCCTTTGTTACAGTGTAGATTGTTCCACTTGGCTAGACTACTGTGTCTATTCGTGATTTTCGCACCACGCTCTTCGGTATCCTAAGTGTCGAAGAATTGTGCCAAGCTGGGGCTGCGTGGCAGACTTGAAGTGGGGTTTCCTGGTCAGCTAAGAACTCTTCCGTTCGTGGCTGCAGTCGACAGCGATTATGGCTTGCCTCGCCGTCTGGGCCCTCGCCATCCTCTCTTGTGGGGAGCTCCGCTATAGCCGCGTTCCTTCATTTCTGCGAACCGTCGAACTTGTTCACAATGTCGTGACTCATGATAGAGAAGTTCCTGGTCGCTTCCGCCACCCGTGTGGAGGATTGTGATTTGAAATTCTGGATTCTTATTAGCCAACAGTGCCGGAATTGAACATGTGCACTCGTTTATCACTTTCACGAGCATCGAATCCCCGGACCACTTGAGTCTGCAAACAGTACCTGCGACCCACATCCCGACTGATTTCATTGGCTTTATCCTCCACGACATTATTTTTGGCAGTTAGTACAGTACGATTAAACAAGTTGTGAGATTCTTTTTGATATGAAATCAAGTATTGAGAAAAATCCTTTAAATCATTTGATTTAGCAACGATATAATTAGCCGCGTTGGTTTCACAAGAAACTGTAAGGAGGCAAGGTGTTGGATCTGGTATCAACCAGCAACTGTAACGGAAAAATGGAAGACATACACACGATATTACAGACCTGGAACACTGTTTATCTGAAAACATGAGAGTTACGTAGAAACGCAGGTCGTTTTGCCTCAGAGCCTCTCCGACGGTGGGCAATATTTTACATCAATAGCTCACATTACTGCATGGAAATTAGTGCCATTACATTACCCACCCGAGCGAACTTCCTGATCAAGCATGGAAAATCTCTGTAAACTGAGCACCGAAGCTTCATTGTCCTGTTCTTCTGAGCTGTTGATTGACGGAAAAGCTGACGGAGGTAGTAGGAGGCTGACCATAAGGCCGCAAGGACTCCCCCTTTAGGGAGCGATTGTCTTGGAGTCCGCGTTAACCGGTGGACTTGGGATCCGGTCGTAATGTCAGGTATTGAAGGGTAACGAGGATATTAGAGGGTATCGTCCTTTGAGGCGGGTATGAGGTGACATTGGTACCATAGTCGAATGATTCTTTTGGTGGATCGGCCACTGACCGAGCTTTGGCTATGGCGACCACTCCTGACCACGCGAAGCTTGTCGCGAAGAAGAGCGTGAACGTGGGGGAGACTGAGACATCGTTCCCGCGGGTGAGTATTGAAGCGGTCGGTAACGCTGATGTTGCTTGTCTGCGTCTTTCGATTCCCTAGCTGCCTGCGGTTTCCCGAAGCTTTTCGCAGTGAAATCAGACAGTGAATAGTCTAAGTTGGTGAATTTTTTTTCCCCCCCTTCTTTTTCTTTCTTCGGTAGCTTTCTGCGTAGTTTGGTGTGCACGGTGTTTGGAGGTAAATCAAGGGTTTCCCGAAGTAGTCTTGTACAGTGCAAACGTAGGACGGGCCTTAAAGCGGGCTGGCGCGACGATGCTTTGGATATTTGTTTCTGGAAATCGAATATAGCTTTAGTCCGCTAAGACTTTGGCTTGTTTTCTTTTTTTCTTTTTTTCCCCGTGGGGTAGGGTTGTTAATGTCGGTGGTTTGAGAGAGAGGACGTGGCTTGGGCTGTGAGGTAGGAGCGTCTTTGGAGTTGGTTGTCAGGGTGTGGAATGGTGCGAGGGGCGGCATTTGTGTGGGCTGTGAGTTGTCTCTGCTTCAACATAATTTGTAAGTAGCTCCTTGGCGCGGTACCCTTGCCTTTAGTGGTGCTAGGTTTTGATGACTCAGGTGTCCGAAGAGAGTAGGGAGTTGGGAAAAGGGGTTCTATTTGTGAGATACACAGTTTTTGAGTTTTGTCGAGGTTGTATTGTTTTACTCTCTTACATTTTTCCGTGGGGGTGAGAACCGTGGGGGTTTTAGAATTTTGTGGTGTCGTAACTAGTCCCTACCCGAGGACAGAAGCTTAGTGGAACTGTTTGACCACAGACATCAATTGTCAGCCTGCATTGTTTCTATTACTGTTAGACGATGGAAGTACCTAGGTGCTCATGGCACTTCCGAATTTGTGAAGAACTTGAGGAGCAATTTCTTTGATTTGAGATCACCACATACAGACTCTTTGAACGCGTTACAGCTTCTTATTCTTGTGCATCCTAGCACGGTGCGTGCACCAAGATCATAACCACAGTTGAGTAGATATTTTTGACTATTTTTGTGCTACATGCATGAAGACAGTTGATGGCTCATCATCAAGCTTGCAGAGATTCTCCATTTGCAAGCTATTGGTTCAGTCTATTTTTCAGCGCTCTTGCAGCTTAATCTACTACTCTGCGGCCAGCGTGTTTTAGTAATGACTTTAGCTCCCTCGTGTAGCGTGAGGGCTAGTAAGAAAACACTGACCACTGTTATTGCTTTAGAATAGTAACCAGTTCTGACCATTTTCTAGCGGTATGAAGCAGGAAAGTACTGTCTGTTCGCTTGTTTTACGAAGGCAAATTATTTGATGTCTTACCTTCCTTTGTCGTATAGATCGAGTAGGCATGCGCTAATTGTCTGATTTTGTACATGATCGTGCGGGTTTGTACATATACTTGGCGAATATATTATTACTGTACGGAACCTCAGCGGCTTTTTGCATTCAATGCAGTCAGTAATTGAGTTTAGTTTTCAAGTACATGTAGAAGTCCGTTTTTTTTTTTAAACATCAGCCCATGAATTCACTAATGTTCTACGAGGTTAGTCAAACGGCGTTTTTATTTATGTTTTATTACCTTAAAGCCCTTCCTCCTAGGGCAACCAGTGGTATTCGTGATCAACATATTTATGCGTCGTTTTGAAGGTACTGGAATAGCAGTGTTTACAGGCTGTACGGAATGAAGCGGAGAGTTGAATGATACTTGGAAAGTGTAGCTCAGTCTTCGTTATAAATAAACACTAAATCACTCATAACCAAGACTGATCAGCTGTACTCTTGCGGGTGGTAGGTTATTGCAGACCTTGCCCCTCCGTCAAGAAGATTTTAGTTGCTCGTTATGAGTCTTGTTGTTCTATGATGACATCAGCAGCCACGTCTGTTAACTTCGAAGAGGCTTATGTCTCAATTCTGTACAGTGTTTTTTTGTTGGTCAGGTCCTCTTTCGTTGTGAGTACTTCATTTGCGATGTTCTTTTGTTGATATGAATACTTCCTTATTGTACTAACATGCTGAGCAGTCCTACAATTGCAGGAGGTCACATGAGAGATTGTACGTGGATCATACTGCACAGTTTCAAGATTCGGGCGAAGCCATTTTCTTGACGACCATCTTGTGAAAGGGAAAAATAAACGTAGTATAAGATCTGTTGCTGGAACCTCTTTGAGTTCAGTTTCCGCGAGTATGAGTGTGCAGTATCGACCGGAGCTGGGTACTATGGTTCTAACACCTGGATATCCACCAGGCAAAGAAAGAGAGTATTTGTCAGACACTGCTAATAGTCAACAGATACCCAGCTATTATGGTGCGCAGAAGTCTTATGCGGATGGTCAAAGGCAGAATGCATATGGTATGAAAATCAAAAGTCACGGTTCGCCTATATCTCCCCTGTCTCCACAAGATTCATCTCAGGCCGCTTCGGATAATGGACAAAGGATGTCTGGAGGCTGGAGTTCTGCATCTTATCAGAGCGAATCCTCCTCTCATAGTGATGCTTCTTTAGAGGGTCCTGGAAAACAGGAAGAGGCAGACTATTATGGACGACAATATCGTCATAGTGAGCAGTCAACTGGGTCAGTAGCATATCATAGTAGTCCGTCTTCTGTTTTAAGACCTACGGGATATCCAGCTGCAACTGCTCAGGCGTATCAAATGCCTAACTATCAGCAGGCCGTACGATATATTCCAGAGGAGCAATATGCCCAGTCTCAGAGCAATTATGCGCAGAGGAACCCAGAAATGGCACACATGCTGCAAGTTCTGGAGAGTGCGCTTTTGGACGATGATGACGGCGGTGCAGATTTGTCAGGATCCCTTGGGAATGGACATGATCCTGCATCAGAAGGGAGCTGGGCAGACACGATTGAGGAGTTTATGGCTGCCGATGCCTCTGCAGTTGATTCATCTACTGTTACGTCAGCTACCACTTTACCTGAATATGGGAAGCAGTGCCGCAACGGGAGCACAAGCAACTATACTGGAGCCGTCACTGCTAGAGTAAGCCTCAGTACTCCTCTTTGTAGACTGCGCTTATGTTGCAATTCCTGAGCCAATACTTAATGAAGGGCCTTGTTTCCTCTCCGTGCAGCTCCAGTTCCTAAGAAAAGTACTCTTTTGTTCCGAGCCTTACAGTCAGTAGCCTCTATATTGTTAACGTATGAGATAGGGGATCAGACCTACTGTTTTGGACAGGGGGGAATTTCTAACCCTGATCGAACATGATTCTTTTGTGCAGGTGGAGGAACCACCTCCTCAAAAATTGGTGGTGGGAACAAGGAGCAGATCAGAACAGCTGCTTGTAGCTTGCGCTGAAGCTCTCTCAAATAATGATATGCCGTTAGCGAACGTACTTATCGCTCAACTCAATCAAGTGGTTTCCATATACGGTGATCCAATGCAGCGTTTGGCTGCTTACATGGTTGAGGGTCTTGTGGCTCGGGTCGCTGCCTCAGGAAAAGGCATTTATAGATCACTGAAGTGTAAAGAGCCTCCGACCAGAGACCTACTGTCAGCAATGCAGATTCTGTACGAAGTCTGTCCATACTTTAAATTTGGGTACATGGCAGCTAATGGATCCATTGCTGAAGCTTTTCAAAATGAATCTCGGGTTCATATCATCGACTTTCAAATAGCTCAAGGCACACAATGGACAACTCTTATTCAAGCCTTGGCTGCTCGACCAGGGGGTCCACCTCACTTGCGAATCACTGGCATCGATGATCCCATGCCTGGACCGAATCCGAATGCAGGTGTTGAGATGGTTGGGAAGCGGCTTGCTAACCTAGCGGAAGCTGTCGGAGTTCCCTTCGTCTTCCATCCTGTAGCGAAGAAGGGGCCAGAAGTAGAAGCATGGATGCTGGAGCGGCAGCCGGGGGAAGCTCTTGCAGTCAATTTCGCCCTACAACTCCACCATATGCCTGACGAGAGTGTCTGCACAAGCAATCCTCGGGATCGTATACTGCATATGGTTAAAGCCCTCAACCCCAAAGTTATGACCCTTGTCGAACAGGAGTCTAATACTAACACTGCTCCATTCTTTCCTCGCTTTTTGGAAGCTATGAATTACTACGCTGCAATATTTGAGTCTCTGGACATTACCTTGGCCCGCGAGAGCAAGGAGCGTGTGAATGTTGAGCAACAATGTTTAGCTCGCGACATCGTCAACATCATTGCTTGTGAAGGTATTGATAGAGTTGAAAGGCATGAGATGATGGGGAAATGGCGAGCGCGCCTGACTATGGCTGGTTTTCGTCCGTATCCTTTAAGCCAAACAGTGAATAACACAATAAAGACATTGCTGGAGTCATATAGTGATAAGTATAGACTTAAAGAGGAGGGCGGAGCACTTTATCTGGGCTGGAAGAATCGGCCCCTCATTGTTTCCTCTGCATGGCAGTAGATCTCGTCTGTGCTCACTGTATATATTCTTATAGCGTGGTTCAGCTTCGAGTTATCTGAGGACCTGTCTCATTTGGTAAGGCTAAATTTCGCTAGAATCCTATGAACTTGAGTAAATATCTGCTTTTGGATATCAGCATTGTGCATTATGAATTGACTGTTGGCTGCATTAAGGACTCTTGAGCTTGTGTCGTTTTATGTCTGTTATCATAAATTTTCATCCTTGAGTTTTTATCCTCGCGGCTTAGTGTTTTAATATACACAGGAAGGGTTTCTGTGTCTCCTAATTGGAGTGTATTCCCGATTGATAAGTTTGACTCTGATCGCAATTTGATTTTTCAGGTTCGCTCAGTTGTTTCCATAGAATCTTCTGAGATGTTGGAATGCTCAAATACTGCCGTGTCTAAGGTTGTTTGCATCGTCTGGTGAGACTAAGTGAAGGTTGTTAGTTCACTAATTCCTTATGAATGTGTAAGTTATGGTAATAACTAATCGATGTCGATTTATGACTGACTTGGTGAGGACCTTTCCGGAGAGGTCACAACGATCAATCTAGAAGGCAGACTTCTTCGCTTATCAGAAGTCTACTGTATACCCATGTTGTATCAATGCATCGGTGCATCCCGAATATTAAGATGATTATCATTATTGGCATGTAAACCCTAAAATGTCTCTTTTAACGTATTTGAGGTGGTACAATTCTGAGCCCATGTAGCATGGGAAGCACTGTAGGTGCACTTGCATACAAGCACTACCCTTGAAGATTTGGTTCGACACATTTATCCTTGGATTGAGGGAGTCATATGACTGGACTTAAGTGTGAATCCAACTTCTCTTAATACATGGACCCATCTAACTGGTATTTTCTTGTCCCAATTCGATTATTACACCCTTAAAATAGATGTTGCATTGAGATATTTGTGTGCGGGTATCGTGTCCGAGATCGCTTGAGCCACCTTTTTGAACATTAAGGTTTGACAGTGGGACTGGCTGTCATATATGCTGTTATATCTAGAATAAGAGGGTACTCCAAGTTAAGCGTTTTCTACCAATGAGTGGCCTTCAGCGTTTGATGTAGTGTTAAAACTGCAACTGCACAATTAGGTGTCTACGACGGAATTCTGTGGCTGTCACATTATGAAAACGTGCTCCTCACGAATCCGCACCGTTTGCTGTAGATGTATGTAAGCACCTTTTCCACAAACATGAACTTGCGAATATTTCCTTTTATTGGAAAGAAATCCACAAAATCGAGAGGATATTTCTATGCTTCCGAAAAGATATTTTCATGCCCTTATCCCCTTGAAATTGATCTCGCCATTTCAGTGGTACCCACCATATTTATTTAGAACGAACCTGTCACTAACTGGCGCCACGTGTTGAGGTCCACTGGTTTGTATAAATAACAGCTAGATTGAAGGATTAGGGTGGCTAATAAACCAGGCAACATCTCCTTTTTTTCTATTAAACGTGTAATTTCCACAATTATTATGTATTGTCTGTAGAGGTGACTTTGTAGAATTAATTGATATAAATATGTTGGAAGTATTCATAGAGTATAAACAAAAAAAAGTATTGTTATTCCCACCACAATTTTTTCTATTGCCATCATAACCTCCATCCACTACATGCCACCTTTGTTCAATACCTTTCAAACCAATCAAATTTTCTTTGTTCAAAACCTTTCAAATCATTTGATTGAGTAATTTTTTTGATTGGAATAAAAAAAACCAAAGAAATATGTGAAGTGGGTGGCAGATTGTAGTAGTAGTAGCAAAAATTATGGTAGCATAAGCAGTACCTAAAAACATTAATGGTAGATTTTTTTTTTTATCTATTATATAATTTTAACATTTTGCTTAAGAATCTTCATACCTAGAAGTCTACTTTGAAAGGATATAGTTCAAAAGCCTTACCAAGGTCTCCTACTTAGTAAAGAAAAACCTTCTTTTCAAAGCCTTGGCCTTTAGATATAGCATTAAAAAAAAAAAAAAAAGGCCATACAATAGACCAAATCATTATTTTATTACAAGTCTATATATTTAAAGTCATATCTTAATTCTAATAAATATGAAAAATATAAAAAAGTTGATTTTTAAAACATTAAAAATTTTAATGGTTATGATTTGTAATTTGTGATAGAGCTTCTCAATTTTTTCTAAAATCCATTGCTTGAGATGGGTCCAATAAAATTTTTAAGAGGCAAGATTATTTTATACTATGTAAGAAAAAAATATATTCTATCTTATTTTTTTTTTCATAAGGCTTTTGAATTGATTTTTCTAAGTACAAAAGATAACTAAATGAGGCTTTTCAATTTCAACTAATTTAAGGATTCAAAAGTTGTGGCTTCTCAACCTTGTCTCCTAAGTATAAAGACCTGCTTACCATCTTGATTTTGTATTAGTAAAATAAAATAATAACATGTAGAAAATATATATATATATATATATATATATATATATATATTAAAATAATAAAAGATATAATAAGAATTTTAATCATATAAGAATTAAAGATCTATTTTAAAAAATCAATTTCAAATAATCAAAATATCTCAAAAAGTATTGAATATTTTTAAAAATCAAATAAATCTAAGGAACCACTAGATAGATACCTCTTTTTTATTATACGGACACCTCCCTGTACTATATATCCTCTATATTATACACTCCTATATATACATAGTAAAATATAGGTTAAAAACATATGAACAAGTGTTAGGATAATTTCATAATAAAAATATTTCATAAATTAAAATTAATAAGATTTTTAAAATAAATAAAATAATTAAATGAAATATATTATAAATTTTTTGTTAAATTTTATTTTATTTTTTAAATTATCATAAGCTATTGCATATAAATCTTTTATTCTAAATATATTCTAAATTTTTTTAATGTAAATAAGAGTTTTATTATATATATATATATATATATATAGATGTGTGGCATGGAAGAATGTGTATATAATAAAAAAGGGGTGTCTATCTAGCATTTTTTTAAATCTATTAATAAATTATAAAAATTAATATGTTTAATTATTTAACTAATTCTATCAATCCTATCAATTAAACAAGGTATATTATGGTTCTTTTAATGATATAATTATATAATCTCATTTTTATTTTTATTTTTATTATTTTTTTGATAGTGAATTTTGAGATTGATTTTATGTTGATAATGATTTTTATATATTTTGAGTCATCTTTGCTGGATATTAGTAGTCCTTGAAATCTTGTTTTATTTCTTTTATTTGATATTTAGAAGATATATTATGTAAATCTTATTAGAATAAAGATTGGAAAAGAATTTTTAGTATAAAAAATAGTAGTTAAGCTATCTATGTGGATGAATGAAAGTGGATGATAGAAATCTCCATTCCTATTGGCCAAAAGTCATGTCTAATGGACTTCAAGGAGGTTATTTAAGGCCTTATTAAGAATTAGGATTTTTCTTTCAGAATCATTCAAACATCAAAGGTTAGGGACAACAAGTTTAGATTTTTAGCTATGGTTTTGGTACAAAAATTGAATAATTTGGAGTTTTTGTGAAGGAGATATAGGTGCTCAAATTCAAAGTGTTAATTTTGTATCTATTATTATTTTTTAAGATATAACATATGAGTATAGAAAGCAATAAAGGAATGGTGACTATGATTAGAGAGAATAATTTCTTGGCTATAGTTTATATATATAGCTTAATGAATTCTAAGTTGAAATAAAGAAGATATTGAAAGTTGAAGTCAATGCTTACAATGTAAGGGTAATAAATGACCCGCATAGTTAATAGTTGTATTTTAAGCTATATCTTAAGCAATTTAATAAGATTTTGGCTCAAATTTTTAAAAAATTTGTATTTTTATGTTATAAAGCTATACACAAATTTTTGTGGTATTTGAATTTTGGAATTTTGAAATATGAAGAAAATAATACTCAAATGTCTATAAACTGGGATTCTAAGTACCTGCTAGGAATTTTGAGATATCAAACAATCAAAAGCAAATCTATAATTTATTTTTTTTATAATAAAGCTTAAAGATTTAAGCTATACTTTTAAAAAATTTGATAAAACTTGAACAATTAGATTAAGAGTTGTTGAATCCTAAAATTTAAGAAAAAATCAATCTTTTATGGGTGAATAAGATATTGAAGGGTTTTATTATAATTTGAGTATTTTATATAAATTAAAGGGATTTTTGGAAGCTAAGACTTTATGGAGGTGAAAAGATAGATATACGGAGCTATGATAATATTTTTAATATAAAGATGAATTTTTTAAAGGAAATTATGGATCTTTTTAGAAATTATTGAGAATCTAATTTATTATTAGAAATATATACTTTAGAAATTCACAAAACCTTCTAAAGGTTTTGAAGTTAGTGAAAGTCCATTGAGAAGCTTCGTAGTTGGTGAAAATAACTTGAGAAGCTTCATAGTTAGTGGAAGGAGTTCAAGAAGCTTCTAAGTTGGTAGAAAGAGCTCGAGAAGCTTCTTAGTTGGTAGAAGCTTCTTGAGAAGTTTCTTAGCTTGATAGAAGCCACTCAAGAAGCATCTTAGATAGGAATATATATAGAAGTTAAGGCTGAAGATTTCTTTAATCTCAACAACGCATCTCTTGGAATCCTAGTTCACCTTTCTTGATGTTGTTTGTATACTCATGTAGTTAATTCAAGTTCTTGTTGCTTTCTTCTTAAAACCTTGTTCTAGTTCAAGTCTCTTACTTTGTATTCTTGTGTCCTTGACAATTTGTTGAGACTGCCTTCATCTTAAATATTAGAGTTGGATCTTTCTTATTAGAGAGTGGATTATCCTTCTTCTTGAAGGTATACCAACGTTTTAGAGGTTGCTGATTATCCTCCTCTAAATTGATATTTTCTTCATTACAATATTAAAATTTTATCCCTCTTATAAGAGAGTGGATCATTTTTCTTCTTGAAGGTCTTAAAGTATTTTAGAGGTTGCGGATTACCCTCCTCTAAACTGATATTGTCTTCTTATAGATTCATTTCTTTTTTCTCTTAAAATGGTTGGAGGTTAAGATATTAGTATGTCCAAATCTTTTGAATCCAAGTTAGATGTTATTATAAGTGCTTTTATCATTTTATCTACTAGAATTGTAGAGATTGAAGAGGTTGTTACAAAACTTCATAATGACGCAACATCCATAGTACCACAATCTAGACTATACCTACCTCCAACTTTTATGCTTGAGAATACATTATTACCTATGCTACACCAAAGAAATCCACCTGTTCAGCAATTTAAGGAGCCTTGAGTTAGTCTTCCAAAGAAATATGATAATATGCATTCAAAGTTTTGAGGATTTGTCGACCAAATTCAATTGATAACGGTTCTACAATCTAATACTTATGCAACAAAAGAATCATGGATTGGATTAGTTGGCATCTTTTTCATGGAACAAACATTATTATAGTTTGCTCCCTTGTTTGAAAAGAGATCACCAATTTTGAGCAACTTTGAATTTTTTATGAAAGTATTTGTAGAAGTATTTGGAAGGCTAATTAGACAATAATTAAGATTTAAGCATTGCAACAAGGGGCACGCTTTGCATCAATCTATGCATCCGATTTTAGGCAACTAGCATGTAATATCAATTGGGATAAAGAAGCCTTTATAAATCAATTCTATTAGGGATTAAGAGATGATGTAAAAAATTTATTATTATTGCTTCTGGATCTACAGTCGCTCAATGAAGCTATTAGCCAAGCCGTAGAATGTGATAATTGATTATTCCAATGTCGTCAAGATTAATGTTCATAGGATTCAGCAAGATAACACACAATTTGACACACTCTTATTATATTGATAAGTATTCTGAATTCACATTTAAAAGTAAAAGTTATACGATTTGATGTAATATATTTTAAACATCTTAGTCTACAAGAAAAGAAGTATTGAATGGAAGAAGGTTTATACTTGTGTTGTTGTCATGAAGGCCATAAAATTGGCAATTGTTCGAAGAAATAAAATTGATATATTATCAAAATTAAGAATATAATTATTTAAAAAAATAAAGATATTTAGCCATAGTAAAGACCGTGTGACTGAACAACTCAATATTACAAAACTATTTAGGTTCCTCTCACTCTGTTCAACTTCCTTGTTGTTTTATAATTTCTTTATGTTTTGGCACTCAAAAGCTTCAAACAATTATTTTGTTGGATTTGGAGGTGTTCGCTTGTTTCTTAGATGAGGTGTTTGCAAAGCTTCATAAAATTCTACTAATAAAAAAATCCAAATCTGTTTATATAGAGATAATAGATAGACAATTTTTATCCTCTAGTAATGTCATCTATAAAATCATATCTATAAAAGTGTTATTTAAATATTATAGTAACTAAATTGTGTTCAATGTTATTAGGGCTCCTTCAAATCCTATTATTCTTAGACTGTCTTGATTAGAAAAGCATAATCCATTTATAGATTGAAGGTTACAAAAAATAATATTTTTGATAGAAATTCTTGTAAAAAAACTTTGTAAAAAGTCACGAGTTGAAAAGCCTTTATTTATTGAAGCAAGGAATTTTATAAGATCAATCAAAGGAAGTACACCATTTGTTATTTATGTGACTCCAACTAAAAAAGATATGACTTCATCGGTAAGTATTTCAGAGTAATATAACAAATTTTAAGATATTTTTTAGAAGAAGAATATTGATATGTTATTAGAGCACCAACTATATGATTGTGCCATAGATCTTTAAGAAAGAATGCAACCATTTTTTGGCCCAATTTATAATCTTTCTCAAAATGAGTTTTTGGCATTGAAGGATTATATTGATGAAAACCTTGCAAAGAACTTTATTAGGCATTCAAAGTCTCTAGCAGATGCACTTATATTCTTTGTAAAGAAGAAGAATGGTTTTTTATATATGAGCATTAATTATCAAGAATTGAATAAGATAATGGTGAAAAATTATTATCCACTATCATTAATCTCAAGATTTTTGGAACAACTTGGCAAAGCCAAGATTTATATTAAGATAAATCTTCATGGAACATATAACTTGGTATAGATCAAAGATGGAGACAAATAGAAGACCATATTTTGGATAAGGTATGGATATTTTGAATATAATATCATGCCTTTTGGACTAACAAATACACCCACTATCTTTTAGTATTTAATAAATGACATCTTTTGAGAGCACCAAAATAAGTTTGTAGTGATCTATCTTGATGACATCTTAATCTATTCAAAAAATCTAGAAGAACACAAAGAGCATGTAAAGTTGATATTATAAAAGCTGTGAGATGCAAGTTTGTATGCCAAGCTAGAAAAATATGTATTTTATCAACCAAAGATGGAATTTTTGGAATACATCATATCTACTCAGGATTTAATAATAGATTCCAAGAAGGTGGAGGTGGTTATATAATAGGTCATTCTGAAAACTGTAAAAGACATATAATATTTTCTTGGATTTGATAATTTTTATTGGACCTTTATCAAAAATTACTCTCAAGTTGATGTCCTTCTTATTCAATTGATATACAAAGATAAGTTGGAATAGAGGCCTCAAACAAAGAAGGCATTCAAAAACCTCAAGATGGCATTTACAATAGTTCCAATCTTGATGCATGAAGACTTTATAAAAGTATTCTATATAAAAACCAATGCTTTGGATTTTGCATTAGAAATTGTATTTTCTTAAATGGATATAGACAATAAACTCCATTCTATTGTATTTTATTTTCAAAAAAATTTTACTGTCAAAATTAATTATGAAATCTACAATAAAGAGCTTCTTGTAATTGTAGATTTTTTTTAAGAATGGCATCATTTTTTTAAAGAAACAATACATCTTGTGATTATATACATAGATCACAAGAATTTAAAATATTTTATATTAATCCAAGTTTATAATTGCTGCCAAACTGGATGGAATATGTTATTATTTCGATTTAATTTTATTATCTTTTATTGATCTAGGAAGCAATAAAGGTTGTCCAATACTTTATGAAGGAGATCATATCTTAAACTAAAGACAAAAGAGACAATGTTTAATTAATAATATGTAATTTTGTTAAAATTAGAATAAATTTGCCTTTGTGCCACTAATACATTGACACCTATTGATTCTAGTTTCTTCAATGAGATACATACTACAATCACTAATGATGCTTTAGCCTTTGATATCAAGTGTTACTTCAATGAAAATACTAACAAGTTTAAGCTTGAAAAAGACTTTCTATACTTTGAAGAATATTTATATATCCCAGAAGGACCAATACAACTATGTATTCTTTAATCTTGCCATGACTTCTCAACTGTGTATCACTTTAGATTTAACAAGACCTTGAAACTTATTTCTTGAGATTTTTGGTGGCTTCAAATGTAGAAGGTTGTAAAGGACTTTGTACTTTCTTGTGACATTTGTTCAAGGTCCAAGAATCCTTGACATTGCCTTTATAGACTCTTACAATCCTTGCGTGTTTCAAGATGGTTATAGTCTTCTATCTTGATGGATTTTATCATGGATCTATTGTCATCCAATTCATTGGACAACATCTTTATAGTAGCTGATCAACTCACAAAGTTAGCTTATTTTATCATTTGTAAGAAGATTGCTTCTAATAAAGAAATAGTAAGCCTCTTTTTTAACAATATATATCAATATTATGGCCTATCAGGTAATATTGTATCCATTTGAGGATTCCAAATCATATCTAAATTTTGGAGATGTCTTTTTAAAATATTTAAGGTGGATGTTAAACTTTCTTTAGCTTTCCATCTTTAAATTGACGGCCAAACAAAATGAGTTAATTAAATTTTAGAACAATATTTGTGATGCAGCATCAATTATCAACAAGATAATTGGATCTTATATCTATTATTAGTAGAATTTATATATAATAATATTATTCATGCTTCAACTCAACAAACACCATTTTATTCCAACTATGGATATCACCCAAAGCTTGATTTATGAAATATGTCAAAAAATAATAATCCAGCAGCTAAAGGATTTACAAAATATCTATTATAGTACCAAATAACCTTGAAGCTTTAATTACAAGTAGCTCAAGATGCTTATAAGGCATTTATAGATAAATTCAAGAATCAACTGTCTGCTTTTCATATTAGAGATAAAGTATGGCTTCTTCGACAAAACATCAAAACTAAGCAATCATTTAATAAATTGGACTATTAGAGACTAGGACCATTTTCCATCCAAAAGTAGATTAATTCAATGCCATATCGCTTGGAACTACCATCTTTTATGCAAATATATCTAGTTTTTCTTTTTTTTCTTTTGAAGCCTTATAGAGAATTACATATTTTGGAAATAATACAATAATGGCCATCTAGTATCAAAATCAAAAATCATGAAGAATATGAGGTCAAAAAGATAGTAGATTTATAGCAAAGATAGGAAAAATTAGAATATCTTGTTCATTGACATGCCTATGATATCAATGAGCATACATATGAATTAGCCAAAAATCTAGCTAATACACCTCAAAAAGTATAGGAATTTCATTGACTTTATTCCCACAACCTCCAAACGTACTCAATGATAACTTCTTTGTGAAGATTAGATCCAAAGAATACTCATAAGAAAAAAAGAGTTAAACTAAAATCTTTATTAATATATAATTATCTATTCCATGATAGAATAGAGTAGTGGAAGCAAGTCAATCACCATATCCAATCTTCAAGTGTTAAGAGATTTAGCAAAACAAGATTCAAAAGATTCACTTGTTATATAAGCTTCAAATGAACCAGTACAATTTTCATAGCCTATAATTAAGTAAAGCAAAGATGATATATTTTAACGCCAAGAATGATCATGATTGGAGCCATTAGGAGGAACATCCAACCATGCAAGTCTTGATTTCAATATTCAACCTTAAGTGATATTGCTTGAGTTTGGAAAGGTGAATTCTTTTAAGCCTGAGATCTTGTTTGGAAGATGTTTTAAAGGCCACAATGAAAATCAAATCTTTAGATGGAATGTTTCAACAACAAAGGTATTAACTCAAGGTTGTAGGCAATTTCTTCAAGGAGTAGTAGAACCTATTGTCCAAGAACAAAAAAACATAATACATAGTTTTATTAGTGCAATATATTTTTGATTTTTTATATATATAAAAAGATTTTCAAATGTATAAGCTTCTCTTGGAACTTGTTGCTAGAGAAAGGAGTGATGTTATGAACATATACTTTGGAGGTTCACAGAATCTTCTAGAAGTTCTTGAATTAGTGAAAGTCCATTAAGAAGCTTCCTAGTTGGTAAAAGTACCTCTAAAAGCTTCATAGTTAGTGGAAGGAGCTTGAGAAGCGTCTAAGTTGGTAGAAGAAGCTCAAGAAGCTTTCCAGTCGATAGAAGCTACTCAAGAAGCATCTTAGATAAGGATATATATGGAAATCAAGGTTGAAGAGTTCTTCAATCTTAACAATGCATCTTTTAGAATTCTAGCTCACCTTTCTTGATATTGTTTATGTACTTATCTAGTTAATTCAAGTTCTTGTTGGTTTTTTCTTGAAATCTTATTCTAGTTTAAGTCTCTTGCTTTATATTATTGTGTCCTTGACACTTATTAAAAATTAGTTAATTATGATTTTGCATAGAAAAGGGTGTTTTAAAGATTTTCTACATGTTATAGAAAAATCTTATGTATAAATTTATTTAAATATAAGAGATTTTTTTATTAATATAATATATTTTTTTAATATTTTTGTGTTTATTTGTCTTTCTTATTAAGGACAAATCACTTATTAAAACTTGACCAATAAATTATAGGTAAACTTTCTACAGCTAAATATCTAATGTGTTTCCAAATTAAAAATCATATAATACAACAATGTAATAAATTTAGATTAAATAATTTTAAAAAAATAAATATGATAGATTTTTATTTGTATATATGTTTATATATTTATATATAAGGAATCATAGCCTGCTTCTAAATAAACTCTTGCACAAGTATATAATACCAAAAAAAATTATTTTTGTTTGATAAAGAATTGAACTATATTATTGTCCATTGTAGGTTGATTGAAGAAGTCAAATATAATTATCAATTGAACCAAAAATGCTTTATAATAAGACTTTAATTTTTATTTGTTTATTTTGATATAAAAGAATAATAGTCAATATTTAATGAAAGAAACTTCAATCAAATTTAGTAAATAATGTTGCTTTTTATCTTCTACAAGAAGGAAAAAAAAAATACAAATACAAATACAAATTAGCTTTATATTTTAGATTTATCCCATAAAAAGATAAGCATAAAATTTTGTACACAATATAAATGAATAAATCCAAAAAATCTATGAACACATAAAAACAATGGCTAACTTTCAAATTCAAACAGCTATAAAAGGACTATCCCAATTATTCTTCCCTTCCAAAAAATCAAGCCTTACAGATTCTCATTCTAGAACCATATATTATAACCCTCTAAATCCAAAATAACTTTCAAAACAAGGGTCTATCATCTTCCGTTTCAAAAGACAAAAGTAAAATAAAAAAATAAAAAATAATTAACTGAAAAAAAAGAAAGTCTAGAATAAGAATTCTGAACAACATTCTGCATCGAAGCAAGAGCACAAATGCAAAGAAAACCGTGTTGACAAACCCCACAGGTTGCTGTGCCGAAGAAGCTCCAGGAAAGTCCACAGCCCAACAACTTTCAAGGGGGTAAAGCAGACCCAGCAACGAAGGAAGTCTGTGATCTGGAAAGTCATCAGCAATCCTCCAGTGTCCACAAACACACTGGCATTTGCATTCCAGTTGTTTCCGGAGCCTATCCTACTCATGGAGGTAACACGGCATGGTTGTCGATTCTCTTGAGGGGACAGTGCGTGTGGATTGTCTAGAAGTAGAATGGCGATGTCCAGCTGACGTATGGTGGACTGAAAAGCAAGCCGTCTGGTATTTCAGGAATCTAGAAGTAGACTCCTGTGAGAAGATGAGATATAATAGAAAAAATGGGGGCCTGGAATGATCTGTTGTGTGTGTGCATACAACTGTGCAGGTTCCAGAACTTGACAGCTATGTACTAAAGATGTAAAGATTGATCATACTAGTCGAACCGGCAAGTCTCTGGTGCTGGGTCCCCTGTGAACGGGTGCACTGTTTCTTCAATAGTTCAGGTTTCTAGACAGATCATCATGGAACCTTTTGGCAAGCTTCGACGAGGCTCCCCTTACATTGTCATTATTTTACTCGGTTGCAGGGTGTTAACATATGAGGGCCTCCATTCGTGGTTGAAACTCATTCCAGGCTTTTGTCTGTCATTGATTCTGTGAAGGTGGGTTATCAGTCACTAATTCTAGGCTTCCTGTGAAGAGGCTTGTTTTGCACGCCTACCGCTTGCTCAATACAGGTTAAGCTAAGAGTCAGACTCTGCTGGCGTTGCGATTCAGCTGTTTGGATTAAGCTCGGAGCTGAGTGTCGGGTGTGATTTGAAGTATTGGTTGAGCTGGAGAATCAGTCTAACTTGTCACTGTGACGTCGCTGAAGTTTTGATCTGGACTTGCAGAATTGAGTAAGAGACGTGCATTTGAAAGAGCTGCCGATCACATTTCCGAAATAACCGCTGCATGTGCAATGAAAACAGTTCTAATTTCTCCATTGGAAAAGTTTTCTTGAGCTGTGATCATTTGAAGGCTGTTCACGTGTGGAGGATTCTGCCAGGGCAAACCTGCTACAAGTTGAAAATTACACCACGAAGAACACGCAGTGTAGGAAACCAAACAGTCGGCATTAGCTATGGAGAGCATAGGGGTACGAAACTGGTTCATGGAAACAGCCCCACCTCAGATCATATCAGTGGAGAAATTATCCCGAGAAAGCAAGTATGAGACGATTCTCGAGGACAGCATTGTCCTAGCGTCGGAGTACTTGGAAAACACTGCGAGTCTTGTAACATTAAGCGCAGTGGCGCCAGCACCAGTAATCTCAGTGAAGAAGAAAGCGGCTTGGACACTATCTGGGAGGAAACCATGCAATACGCTAATTGAACTGTGTATGTTATCGGCAGCTGTTGGGAGTACCTTTGGATAGAAATCTTTTAGGTATTCTGGATCAAGCCTGAGAGGAGCAGCTTTCCCTAGCTCGTCTGTTGTCTCATGAAATGTTGGATTGATCCCCTACAATATGCAGCACAGTGCCTTTTTGAATCCTGCAAATGCTTTCGACCTTCTCATCTGCATCCAGTTTTTCAAAAAATTCGCTTATAATGATTGTAAAAGGACTCTTGTAACCCTGACTGTTACATTTGAAAGTACTTGGATGTCTCCTCCGGTTGACTCCAATGCTTATGGAGGTCAAATTTGAAAAACGCCAGCACTTGTTGAAATTCGTTGATGCTAACAAGGTGTTGGTCTTAATAAGAGGATAGTTCTAAAAAAACACGTATTCAGAAATCCAAGAGAAAAAAAACAAAATATTGTTCTACCTCATCAAAAATTGTCATTGTCTGAAAATTTTGGGCTTATATATTTTTCCATCCACGAGTAATTTAGCTAATAAGTTTGCGAAACAAATTGGAACTGAGAGGTGGCTCTTGGAAGCAGACATCATTTTCCAGTTGTGGAGAAACAGTTAATGAATAGTGGGTGTTACTGATTTTCAGTTACTTTCTGGTAAAGCGTAAGATTTTTTAATATTCTTTCTACCTCCATTGTGTTGACAAAGTTGATTAACATCCACACATTAAATTCAATCCAAAATTCACACACACAAATGGGTGTGTGTAGCTCTCCATTCATTCATTCATTCATTCATTCATTCATTCTCTCTCTAGCTTCTTTAAGGATCATTCTGAAAAGACAAGATGTGTTGAATACTTTGTCACACCTTGTCAAAACAAGGTTTCATTTTTTTGTGAAGCATTCACAACTCTTCTCAACTCTAGAATTCTTCTTCTCCCTCAATTGCAGTGATTGAAGTGCTACGTTCACATCTTCGGTTACAATCTTGTATAGTAATGTAGATTTGTCAGTTTCTTAATTCCAAAATCTACAATTTTCCCATTAAGCACCACCCATAATACACGATTCTATTTTGTTATCTACCCAATTAAAGTATGAAAGTGTTAGATGACTCGCCCATCTAAATGTGCGACAAAAATCAAATGGCTAAACACAATTTCTACCAATAGGGTAATTACCCTTCAAGCCAGTTCTTTTGGTACATTATGTCTGAAGCATGAAGCTCTACAAGGAAGAACCGAGGTTTTAAAAAATCCTAAATCAATGGGAGGACCTCCAAAGCCCTACGAGCTGAAACCTAAACGGACCTTAGTTGCCTGGAAATCAATCTCCTCTCCCCAGTGACACGTTTGGAGGACTGAAACAAGTGACGTGGATTACAGTTAGCACCTAAATCCCATTAGTTTGTAGTTTTTTGAGTACCAAGCATGAAACGCAATTGTAAGATTGCTACCCTTCACATAGATACATCACCATGTATTCGTACAAAGGATTCTAGTTTGCTACTCCCAGGACGAACACAACACACAAATCTGGGAAGCAAATAGTTTCGAAATGCAGATTACACAGTCGTGTTCTCTTTACCTGGTTCCGGTACCGTTTCCGCAATTTGACAGCTGTATTCACACAGCTGTGCACTTTGAACTCCATGTCCATGTTATTGAAGATCTGCAGCAAGAGTCGCATCACACAAATACCGCGAAAAGACAAGGAACCTCAATTTGTTACAACAAGTACAAGCAATGTATTAACTAAATGACTAAGGCTGCTCCACTGGAGAGCCCGTCTCGACTCAGTTCAACTTCCAATTAGAATAGTGTTACTAAAAAATGACCTAATGGAGCAGATCAGCTTACTATTACCTTACAGTGAATTGTTGAAATGTATGTAAACGTAGACTGGCTGCAAGTTTCACAAGCACTAACCTTGATGGCATCATCCATAGATTGCAGCTTCTCCATGAGCATGCCACGATTTTGCTCCATAATAGCGGCGACACAAAAAACAGAAATATCTTGGTCACCATCAGGGCCCGACAGACCTATATTGGTGGAATTCAGGCGGTTTCGATTTATCTGCCACAGCCTTCCAGGTCTCAGCCCACAGAAGGATCGTCTCTTTGCAATGGTTCTCCACCTCACTGAATCTAAACAAGGTGATCCAGATGAGGCCATGTGAAGCCTTTCTGGACTTGTAGGAGGGGTTAAAGTGTCCGGAAAGGAGTCTCTACAAGATTCATCTTCTTGCAAAGGATAGATTTTTGCAGGCGAATTAAAATTTGGGAGGCGCAGCGCTTCTAACGAATGATACTCAAATGCCCATGCTGTGGCTTGATGGAAATCAGCTGCCCACATCATCTATTATACACACACCAAATCCATGTAAATCTGTCAGTCCAAAGCCTTACAAATCTGGACAAAACAAAGTACTGAATCCGTCGCTATATGTGGCCAGTGATTTTGTAAAACTAATCATAGCTTAGGATTGTAATGGTACGACGCACTAACTTCTTCCAAAAAACAGACTTTATCGTCGCGATAGAACAGAGCCACTTAGGTGCTAAGAAACGACCCAGGACCCTTGGTTTGGTCGCCAAGGTACTAGGATAGCTAACATACATCCCCCACTGTTTTCGCGTCCAAATGTGGTTTCAGATATCGTAAAAGAATACCAACGTAACGAAGGTCCTGGATTAACAATCGTGAAATAAAGTGGAGAAGAAGGTGAGTAATCGGAACCTCCCACATGTAGAGAGCTTCAGCAATTGAGAGCTCTCGGCGAAAGAGAACAAGTAACATGCGAAACGCGAAGAGGAAATTGTCAGCTCCCACTAAAACAAGATGTTTTAGCATGTCTGCGTCCGTCACCTCTAAAATACTGGACATAGCTTCCAACTGCTTCATCACCCTTACTGGCCCCTCCATTTGAAAATTATCTCTCTGCAAGTTTACCCGAAGCACTAAGAACAAAGGATTCTTTTACAATGAAATCAAGAGAAGCTATGATGAATAAACACAAAGTGTACCCACATTGATAACCTACTTAAGTAGCTAACGAGTCACTTCTAGTTATTTTAAAGATCCAATCAATCACTACATTATCACTGCTTCACATCTATGACTACTTTCTTGTGCACATCTTGTGTTCATCACCAAAATATACAGAAGATTCCCTCCAAAGCTTAGAGAAGGCAGGCTAGTCTCGTACCATTCTTTTAAGGAGGCTTTCAAAGCACCAGAACGCATCGGCGTCAATGTCAAACAACACAATGAACGGTGACAGTAAATCACTCATGCCTACAATCAATCCCCAACCAGGTCCTGTCACGTGAGGCCCTCAACAGTCTCATGACTTCACTAAAAACCTGTTACTAGTAGTACTGCCCGCACTGCATGTTACTTCCCAGGCAACTTGGTGAATCACAACAGCACATGTAAAAGCTACAAGAGCTGGAAGCTATATACGTCTCCTCGTTAGCAGTAGACTCGATGAAACGATGTTTTTAAAGGACTTGAGGAGCAAGACATGTAATCAGGATAAGCGGCTTACATTTTTTAGTCATGAAATAAGCAAGCTTAGCTTCACACTATCCAGCTCAGATAATGTGTAGCTGGAGCTTATATCAAAGTGCCTCCTCAATAAGACTATTTGAGTAGAGTTCTTCTAGAAAGGATAAGTCAGATCCCAAGAGTTCGAACAATACCTTGACAGTATCCAGTGTCAGGATCGACCCAGGCATAGACAGCCAAAATGTCTGACATGCGGGCTGAATTTTTGCCCTCATTGTAAAACTCTAAATGCCTGTCTGTTCGTACCACGTCCACAACTGAAACAACAATGACGATACACACATCAGCTACAAAGCAGAAACGATGCAAATCCATCATTCACGACATTCCAGAAAAGATTCTTATTTCTCCTGGTTTCGGTCCAGGTAACAAGTATAATGATTTTCTCCCTTTCCAAGTGCACATACTTGTGGCTTGATGGAACAACAGAATAGATTACAAGAACTATCTTCGTTACTTTGTGAACTGGAGACATCTACTCACGCCGTAGGTGCCGAAAGCTTAAATAGAAAAGCACTTACCAATTCTATGGAGAGTCCATAGCCAGTTGGTAACCTTCTCCGATCCTTCAGACAATCGAGGGCCCGGTAAAGTGTCAAGATCTACGGACTTCATGAAAGTTGAATTCCTTTCGTCCTGTTCCGACGACAAATTTGTCATCTCTTCTCTCTGCACTTCTACTTCCATTCTCCTCAAGGTGGACTCCACATCATTAGCAATAGGAGTATAAAATATGCTCTCAACGAGGTGGCCAGGGATAGAGTTTTGAGATCTCTCTAGGTCGTCTTTGTCAATGTTACCGTTTTCTTGTCTAAAGCCTACGCTCTCAATGGATTTCTGATCGACTTCTATTGGAGTTAGCATTTTGACAAGTCCTGCTCCAGGCCTCTGCTCAGAAGCATCCACTTCACCTGGTAAAGGCTCTTGGAGCCTGAGATCATCGGAAGTAAAAACTCCTTGCTGTTCCATTTGGATAGGTAAACCATCTTCAGTCCTCTTACCTCTGCAAGATTCTTGGACTATCGAGTTCAGATTTTCAGTCCCAACCCCTGGTGCACAACCCTCACTAGAAGTTTCTAAAGTAGACCTGCGATTTTTATCTGAAGTTTGATGCCGAGCTTTGGAGTGGTCTTTGAAATCGTCAACAGGGATTGACTCCACTAATGGAACGTCTTCGTCCTCCCCATTGCAGTTGGATGTAACACGGACATCCATTAGCTTAGAACCAACTGTGTACGCCAGAGACCCTGTTCCAATGCTTGAGTGCATCGTTCGACATTGTTCAAGTAGTTCATTGTACCTCTCCCTGATAACGCAGAGCATTTCCAAGTGCGATGTTAAGCGACATTCATAGCCGTTTTCGTCCACATGCATAATGACCAAATGAACAGCCTTATCTGCTTGTTCTTTAAAGAATGAAAATACTTAAAACTCCAAAAAGTAGATCAGGTGAATCAGAATCATAAACCTGCGAGCCTGACGAACTCGCTCACGGTAAGCCAAAGTGGTTCCCAGTTCATAACAGCCAAGCAAGAACTCCCAAACTTCGGCTCTAATGGAATGATCCACACCCTGATGTACGTCACCAGCATGTCAGATTCAGAGTATTACCAGAGAGGACTCCAAAACTCCTTATTTTTAGGTCAACAACTTGAGTCGCAAGTATTTTGTTGCTATAATACACAATGTTATCTTAAATTTAGAAGCCATTTTGAGTGTATCGTAATGCCAAACCCTGGCAGGAAGTTTCAGAAGCAGGTACTACTGCAGAAAGTATCCGTTTTGAAGTTATGTCGGGTGCTCTCGCAAACAAATTTACTGAAACATGTTTCATATCTTGTGAACATTATTTACCTAAGGATTACCATCTCCCACGACAGAGTTGGCAGGAATCATAAACATGTTAAGACTTACCCCTTTCCTGATTATCTTCAGGAGCTTATGGAATCCAACTGGCCTGCCTTCGAGGTCAAATGCCGCCCTCCACTTCTCTGGTCTCAACCTTTGAGTTGTCTGTGCAATAAGCCATCATCCGATCAGACATGCTCGCGGCCGAGGCAACACATTTAGCGGTAGCAAAGCGGTGCATTAGCTCAAGAGTCAACAGCAACATTTACTAAATTTCGTATTGGTGATATATAAATCCTGCCACGCACAAAGGATGCAGGGAAAGGCAAGCACCTTAGGACGGCGGCTTGGAGGGATAAAAAGCATTGACTTAGGAATACTAGGAGAAGGGCGTTCATTCTCCTGCTTTTCAAGGGTAAAATCACCATTTTTAAGCTTCTTACTTGTGGTCACAGCCCCGCCACAGCTGAATCCACCTTTGTTATCCCAATCTGAAGACATCACACCGTCCTCTAGCACACCTCCTTCAAAGCTGTATTACTAGCCCACTGTTTTGTGCGCTAGTTAGCTTCCCATAAACTAACAATTATTGACCTGCCATTTCTTCACTGATGCCATCCGGACTCTGCAATGAGTACAAATATATTTCTTTGAAATGTTCAAAATTTTGCTTATCCTCTCAGAGGTGATGGGATTAAGTTATGCTTTCCGCTAATGGGCCCGAACGATTAAGAATAAAAAATCTGAACACTGCCAATTTGAATACCGTCAATTCCATTATATCCTCCAACCATATCTGGCAACTTTTTACAAGCAAGTTCGCCTGTCCAACTCAAATACACTGAATAGCATTCACCTTTACAACGAGCCGGTGGGTTAAGCAACACAGGCCATCTCTCCCTATATAATTGAAAAGGAACTAATTCAGTCATGAAGTCAAATTGGCTGTCAAAGTATCAAATTTGACACAACAGAGAGAAGGGATAGAAGGATCCATCCTGGTTATACAGCACTCTACGAGTTTGATCTCTAACATTGCAAAGAATGGTAGAAGGACGACTTCGAAGCTTCGGTTCTGCCAATTGGTAGACCACACACCTTCGGATCAGAAAAACCATCCAGTCACAAGCAAACGGGGGAATCACAGACACCCTCTACATTCCCGAGCACTACAAATACCATTTCGCAGTGCCGGAACTTTCACCAAATTTTCGAATTCATTCAAGCCCTCAGGTGTGCATGCAAGTCCTGCAACCAAGGCGCTCCCGAAGCAACCAACCCTAATTTCTTCCCTCCCTCCCTTCTTCTACACATCCTTCCCTCCGCACGTGGGCTCCGTCACCATCTCTGATTGCCATTGCCACATATCCGGAAGAGCACGAGGCTCAACGCTGCTGCAGGCGAAACACGACACCAAAAGCAGGGTGAGCATTGGCGGGGTAGGGTGGCCAGAAAGCAACATCACCCAAATGGTAGGGTACCCCCCGGCAGGACACAGATGCAAAAAACGCACAGGGAAGGTACAACAACACTATTCTACATCACATCGAATCGGCATCAGTTAACCCTCCAGCAGACGGAAAGCAGCAATGGCAAAGGCCAACCCCCATGAATGCCCTGGCCATCACAGTTGCAATCTCTACGCCACAAGGAACCATCAGCTTTATGATTCTCACATCGGCGTCACCCCCCGCGCCAGCCCGGGTCTTCTCTACTCTTTCCCCATCCTCCCTCCCTCAAGTCATAGATTCACAATCCCCCAATATCTCATACCACCATCACACTATCCTTCTGCACACAGTGCTGGCAGCAACACATCCAGAAATCCCTCGTTGAAACTCGTGCAGCTCTGCCATTGCTGCAGAGGTCATTGCAACAAGTACCCAGCACAAGATTCCCTCCTTGTAAGTTAGTGACTGTGTAAGCTTAAGCTAACTGACCCACTTCCTCTAGTGCTTTTCCCATGCCTAACACCTGCTTCAGAAACACTCTCAAAAACAACTTTCAATCTTTTTCACTACCCATCTCAATCCTGTTCCACCAATTCTTCCCACCCTCCACACCTTTAGACTTTGAGTCCCTCTCTCTTGGCCTTCCCTGAGTCAAGAGCAGTGATAGAAAAGCAATAAAGGAATTCAGGGCCAAAGGAGGGGAATATGCCTGTAATAGCATTGCATGGGACAAGGAAGATAGAGACATGAAATCCCATTCCATCCTGTGTGAGGACATTCAGACAAGAATGTTGGCTATTTATAAGAATGTCCCATAATAGCTCCCTCATCCCCTAGAAAGCATGAAACACATGCTATTCTTAAGCCCAAGTAGAACACCATCCTCTCCCTTGTATCTACCCCCTTTCTATGTCTCGTTTTGTTCATGCCTTTTGTTTCATGTGATGTGGGTTTATTTTTACTAAATATATCAAAAAATTAAATAGCTATTTTTTAATATTCAGAATATATACATAAATATATATATATACACAAACGTTTCATAAGCTACAATATGTAATATCTTTTCCAATAGCATGATATTAATTCCTTATATAAAAATATGTATCACCATATTAGATTTCTTTCAATATAGTTTAGGTTAGGATTGATCATGCCATTGACAAGAAATAAAATCTGATTATTTATTTTTATAGTCTTTTCATGTTCATTAGTTATTTCCATGGCAAAGTAATAAAACCCATAAAGAATATGAGTTTTAATTTTAATTTTTTTTCTTATACATTAACATCACATGTGATAGAAATCACTTATGTATGTTTTTTTATTTTTATTTTTTACCATACTTTTCTTTAAAAAGTGATAATCTTTTTTGAATTTTTGTGTGACTCAATATGTATAAAATTATTTTATACAACAAGCACATCTTTTCAAACTAAATACCTAAAAATACCTACAACTAAGTTTATATTTTCAAAAAGTTTAACTTAAACCATAAGACTTGGTTGGTGATTTTTAAATTAATTTATACAATTCCATTATGTTAATATTATTGATACTACCTAAAACATTTAAAATGCTGTATCCAATACATTTTCTGTATAAAATTACTAGCATGCACTTTGAAATTTTATTTCCTATTAATTAATTATCCTATTCAACTTTAGTTTTCATTTATTGGTATCTTACTATTCAATTTTTATAACCCATTGAATTAGTAGGTTAGTATAATAATTTTCTAAAAACATGCTACTAATAGGCCTAAAAAGAAGCCCTGTTAGAAAATATCTTCTTAAAGCAATGATAATTAATTTTAAAAGTATTAACACATTTGAACAAGATATTCAAAACGTGTATTAAAAAAAAAGTACAAGTGACCAGTTATCATGTAAGGAGGTCTGTATGTATTGCAATAAAAAAAATAAAAAAATAAAAGTTTGAAAGGTAGAACATAGTAATCCTAGAAAAATTTACAAAACAATCCTATTAAAATATCAATTAACAAATTTTCCTTGCTAGGGTACTAATGTCAGCAAATGTTTTGTCAAAAAAGTATATCTACTTTAGCTAATGTTACATTACAAATAATTATGTAAAACTCTTCTTGTATTATGTTAGTCAATTATTTTGTGTTGATACTTATACAAGTATTTTGATAAAAGCTAGCCTAAGTAATTTTTCACATACAAAGTTCTTCTAAATGGACGCTAATACGTTCATAATCTACAATATCTAATATTATACTTATCTTTTACACAATAAGTTTTAATCTACACATGCATACATTTCAATCTCTTACAACATCTTGGCCTAATTGACGCCCTAAGGTGGTAATTGGGACTCAAAATGTAATTATTGGCAGGCAAGGACTATTTTTCTAAGGTACCAAAATACCAAGAGTCTTTGACAGAAACAATTTGTACAAGTTATCCATAATCATACTTGTAGTATGTGATAAAAATAAAGATATACACTCATTTTTTTATAAATGTTTTATGGAAATTAATAACATATTTTTTATTTAATCAAATTAGATATGTGGTCTTCCAAATTAATTACATGTATGTAATTGGAATGCTTTAGTCTTTTTAACATTATTTGAAACTTATCAATATTGTTTGTACATAATTTTTTCTTTCAAAATATATATATATATATATATATAATCATTCTTATATATATTTTTATATATTTTTTCTAACAATAAGAAAAAAGCCTTCTAAACTATATATATATAAATACACGCACATATGGTTGATTTATATTTATAATCTACCTTTTATGAAGATATGTACATAAATATATCATTTTACCATCTAAAGATACTTTGAATGTATTGGAAGTGAATATTAGACAATAATTCTTTGAACTTCTTCTATAATTGAACTGTTTGCATTCATATAAAAGTGTTTTTTTTAAATTTTCAGTAAATTGTATTTGTACATAATTTTCACTAGATATTATCATTACTATTTTCCTACCTAAAAAAACCATTTTTCATTTTTTTATTATCTTTAGTTTTAAAGAATTTTCATCCAAAAACAAACTTGATTTTGTTTGTTTCAAACGAAATAAAGTTTTCAACTGAAATCAATCCTCACATTTTTTCTTCAACTGACACAATCATTACTGTGTGTCAGTCTTATGTGGTTTTATATTTTGAAAATTAAAAATTAAAAGATCACACACACAAACACATCTTGATATGATTCTTTTGGGAGTTTTGTTGATTTATCAAATTGAATGATAAATTGAGACTCAGGTAGGAGTATAAAGTCCTTTCATCATAATAATTTCCTTCCTATTATTATTTTGTAAGTACATGTTATTTAGATATCAATATGTATATAGATATTCAGAAAATAATTCATATATATATATATATATATATATATGATCCGTTTACTAAATACAAATTGCAGTATGAATTTTGTTTTTTATTTTTTTAAAGTCAAATGTCAAAACTACTTCACAACAGATAACCTTAAATTTTAATAATGTTCGAAAAAAAATACATTGGTTTTTCAAAAATGTTCATGAATATAAAAACAAATAAAAATACATTATGTTGCATATTTTGTTGTGTGTAGACATATGTATATTTGTTAATTTAATATTGGTTATTTTTGTTTTATAATTTACTTTTTATAGTTATGAACTTCTAAATCCAACCCACCATATTCTTGATAATTTTTTTCAAAAGAATAGTTTCTTGAGGTCCTTATACATATTAGCATCTGATGAAGAATTAAAATAATATTGTATAAGTTTATACAATACTAACATAAGTTGTAATGTTATCCAGACAGTAAAAATTAATTATCTTAGAGAAATCATGCAAGTAATCCTTATTTTATTAAAATTTTCCAAAATCCAGGAGTTTAAATATGTATGAGAACTTTGACACCATCCAACACATTTTTTTTTATTTATTATACATTATTGATTTGTGTTCTCAAATAATTGCTTATATTAAAATTCATTTTATGTTTATTTTGGATTAAAAAAATAGAATTAAAAAAAAAAAAACCGAATATTTTAAATAACACAAATTTTATGCATGTCTATTATACTTTAAAGGCCACGCTCTTTTTAGATTTTTTTATAAATACAGCATGTATGTTCATAAGTCTTCATCAATGATTACTAATGTTAAGTTTTGTAATAAAATACTCATGTCTATAAACATTTTAGAAAAACACATTTTTTCTTGTTTTGTAGATATTAGAATTCTGCCTTTTTTGATTATGATGTGAAGTTTTAATGGTTGTGGAGTGGATTGTTAAAAGCTTTACAGCCTCAATTATCATTCAGTAGGCATATTTAACTCTAATTGAACACCTATATTATTATTGATTTAAATCTCAAGCTTTTTTTTTTCTTCTTGAGAAAATAATTAGTATTTAGAAAGGATTTCATGCAATTAAGTTGTAATATTTTACTCTCCCCTTGCACCTTTATTTTATCCTTAGAATTTTTCAATACTATTAATTTTTGCAAAATCAAGAATAAAATCACTCTTCCAATCAAATTCTGAGTTATTTCTACATTTAATGCTATTTTATGTCATACATATATATATATATATATATTTATTTATTTATTTATTTAAAATTAAAACTATTTTTGCAATGATGAAACATTTTGCATTAAGACCTTTTCTTATTCCAAGTGCTTATGTTCTGATAGTCTTATTCTACTTACTTTAAATATTTTATTAAGTTTGGGAATATTTTTAAAAAATCATTATAGATTTATTTCTTTTAGAATATAAAAGTTTAAATTAATAAATATTTTATTTTTATAAGCCTATTTCTAATCTTAAAAAATTGCTCATGAATATTTTATTAACTTTCAATATTTAAAATATTTTCATTTGGAATCAACATAATATTAATTTTTAAAATACATGCACAAAGTCTTGCATATTAAAATATTGCACTTTCTTATTGAATACTTTAAAAAAATTTAAACACATAGATTTTTTTGAATTTTTTTTAAAGATAATAATAGGATAGAAGATGACAATAAATATGCTTGTAATTTGTCTTAGACTAATGCATTGGAGTCTTGTTCCCTATCTTGTAAATGATTGATATGCCAGACTAAATATTGTTTATTCTGAATTTTACAATCAAATATTATAGTAAATAAATTACAAAAAAATACAATAGTTTCTTCTAAGTATCTACAAAAATTATATCTACACACTAAATATATATTTTTAAATAAAAAATAACTAATAAATATATGTATATATATATATATATATATATATACTCTTAGATCATTATAGACTCTACCTTTGAATGTTTTTGTACACTTCAAATCTAATTTGCATTTATCTAAAGATTTTCTATTCCACAAATGGGTGTATATCATCTAAATATCTCATCTTTTTTTTCTAATCTAAGGGGGTCTTTATACTTAGAAGACAAGGTGAGGCCCCAAATTTTAAATTCTATGATTGGTTGAAATTAATGAGTCTTATTGAATTAGCTTCATACTTAGAAAAATTAGCCCAAAGGCCCTTAGAAGAAAAGATGAGGTAGAATGCACTTTTTTCTATATGATATGAACATTGTTGTCTCTTAGGATTTCTTTTGGGTCTATTTTAAGAGCTGGTTTTTTGAAAAATTTAA
This sequence comes from Physcomitrellopsis africana, assembly GCA_036785485.1. Classification (NCBI taxonomy): domain Eukaryota; kingdom Viridiplantae; phylum Streptophyta; class Bryopsida; order Funariales; family Funariaceae; genus Physcomitrellopsis; species Physcomitrellopsis africana. The sequence goes on along the minus strand of JAWRVF010000987.1, from coordinate 48,283 downwards.
AAAGCCATGTCAAAGTTTATCATCCAAAAACAAAAGATAATATTATTTTTTATGTTTGTTATAATTTTTAGAATCAAGCTACAAATTGAGAAATTTTGATTTATAATAAAAAAATGATTTGATCTATTTTATAGTATTTTTTTGATTCTATACTATATCTAAAGACTAAAACAAGTTTTTTTTTCACTAAGCTAGGAGCCTTTGTATCTTTTACACTATGGCCTTTAAAAGTGGGCTCCTAAGTATAAAGACCCTCTTAGATCATATCTACACTCATTTCTTGGTCAACCACACATTTACTATCTTGTTGTAGTTGGTTGGTGAAATGCATAGATAATTATACATCCAAATCCATCTATACTAATCTCTACCTTCTATTTTGTATATACATTCTTAATTTCAATTCCAACTCTAATTTCACATATATATTGAAATACAAGTTTTATTTATATCACCAATAAATTATTATTATGAAAATAATTATTAATATTGTTATATAGAAAAAATGACAAATGGATTAATATAAAATTTGTAAACTTTGTAACTATCATTAATAATTAATAATATTTAATTACATATTATATATCATTTATAAATATTATATAATTATTTTTAAATCATATAATATTATATATATATATATATATATATATATATATAAACACACACTTAATAATTTGTACATATATGGCACACAATATATCCTAGTTTTACATCAAGATTAATACATTTTACTATTTTCTTTTTGCAAAGTTTAAATACAGTTAACATTGTTGCAATACACCATACTAAATGTAATAAAAATTGTTAACAAGATACATATTATTTGTAGTTATTATTTATTTCCAATCACATACTATTCTTAGTTATGTTTAAAAGATATAACAATACAAGGGTTGATCACACTAAAATAAATTACATTAACGTTTAAAATTAATAAAAATAAATTCATGTATGTATATATATACACACATATAATTTCAAACTCTAATTAATTGCATATATAACTATAATTTAAATGCCTATGTTTCTTTAAGTTTGATAATGAACAAGTGATTTGAAATCAACAAAACTTGTTAAACATTAAAAAATACATATAAAATAATGACAAATCTATTGTATCTTTTTCAGCTTGGACAAATAAGAACTAATTTCAAATAAACTTCAAATCTTTTAGCACAAGCAAAAATCACAATTGAACTATCAATTCACTGCAACTGATGAATTATTAATGTTCTAAATGAACTTCAACTCATAGATTCAATTCTTTCCCATGGCACCAAGAACATATGGATATTGCAAAAAAGGTGCAATGAGATTAAGACAAGCATCTTCCTCCACAGATTAACATCACAATCAACATTTAGAGATAAAGATGAGGCACAAGTGTTCAGGGATTAGATCTGATAAATGCCTACAAATACTCATGGGAGCCATGGCTGTCTGCTTCAATGTATTGGTTTCAGTAGAGGCATGCACTAATGTAAATAATTCAACAGTGGCAGACCACCTCATCAAAATGAATTCTTACAACTCACTACTAGACACGAGGGGAGTCTGCGTGGAAGTGTCCACAGATAAAAAGTCGCTCTGTTGAGAGCAAAATGCAATGGATCTGAAAGTATCCAACACCTGGCTACTACTCCTCTCCCCTGAGTGTGGGTGATACACGATGTTCGAGTCAGCTAGATGGGCTTAGCTTCTGACACTTAGCACGGGTCTCGTTCAAACTATTACCATCCGTCATGGATAATGTTGAAGTGGGCGAGGGAGTGGGGGTCACAATGGCTGAGTTTAACTGAGGTGGGGTAGAGACGGCCTCCATTGACAAATCGGTGCTCGCTGAGCGACTGACGAGATCATTATTCTCTGCCTTCTTCCTTGTCTCATATGGAACATCCCCATCGCAGTAACGATGCCACAGTTGCCGATACGTATCCTCAAGCCCCCTGACAAATTTGGGGCCGTCACAAAGATACGACTTCAGCATCTTTTCACGAAGTCCGTTTCGTAGAGCTGCAAGCGAAGAGATGTTTGATGCTAGCTCTACTGCCTTGTCTACGTAATCGTCCTCTGTCCTTACTACAAGATTCTCCAAACCTGAAAATAGAAAAAAAATTCAAAAATTTAAGAGTATTACTTGGAAAATAAATGAAAGTAAAAACCTATACTAAACTTGAGGGCCCACATTGCTGACAATCATTTAGTGCACTGATGGTACGACATTCGGGAAAAGAAGCTTATTACATTAGTTTACTTACCAACTTGATGCAAGAGTGTGACGCCCACATTGTGGGCATGGACCTTCCCAGCTATTGTTACACAGGGCACACCCATATAGAGCGATTCACACGTAGTGGTTGTGCCTGCATACGGAAACGTATCTAAACTGCACACGAAATTGACTGATGATCAGAAATTTATAAAGATGGCCTTCAAAGTTAATCGATAAATGTGTGGAAAACCTTGTCTTTTCATCCACCATACATGCACTCTGCTCATGGCTTGTATACCTAGGTCTGTCAAGGAGACTGATGTCCAGAAATTCGACAATATCCAATAAGCCCATACTCAGGTTGTCTAATGCACCAATAATGTTGAGGAAGAACATCACCTTATATCCATTAGAGAATAGGCTTGCATGTGATCATGGTTGAGAAGAATCAATGGTAGCAAATCTACTCGAAGCGATTCTACACCTAGTTCTTCAAGCTTCGCCAGAAAGGCATCTCTAACGCTGTCGCAGCAAAATGGCTTGCACTTTACCACAAGTCGGGCACTGGGCACCTTAATGAGTATCCTTGCCCACACTCGTAGTACACGTGGCGTTATCTGCAAAATATAATCCAATTGGGCGTCATTCGCAGTCAGCATAATAGATCACAAACAATGCGAAACATTGGTGAATAAGGAAAAAGGACATGTACACTATCAGAGTTAGGAAAATTCAGCCAAAAAGGGTATATAATACGTCCTATAAAGGTGTTATTTTAGTTACCACCAATCCCTTGTAGCACTTCTCGTGCTTTTAGCATTCGGAATAATGTTATATCTTAAAATTTGGCCTCAGAGTTAACTACGCACAAGCCACGCTACAATGAGGGGTTCCAAAGACCTATATGATTCAAAGCGTGGTCAGCCACGGAGACCTAAAATTAGATAAAATCAGAAAAATTAGATAATTGGTGATTATACTTAAGATTGCACATATTGCGTCAATGCAAGCCACCCACAAAATGATGTGTAATGGTATTTCCATTAGAAGAGGAATAATCAGGACCTGGGACTTCAAACAAAAGTATCAAGTAAGCAAGTTACCTTGGCGAGATTATTGAAGCTACCGAACGTGACAAAACCGTTACTGAGAGCAGGTGTTGGAACAATAGGTCCAGTCTCTGGGGATGGGGTGTAGCACAAGAAACACTCTGGTAGCCTTACAAGCTCCTCAACATGCCTTCAAGACCCAAAACATCTGTAAGTCATATACGAAAAGACACTTTGAAGATTATGGAAGAACAGAACATTTCCAAAACAGGTTTATCGCACTTTACAGAGAGCGTTCACTTACTTTTGTGTAGTGTTTGGTGGATCTGCCAACGCATCTGTAAAACGGTAGTCGATAGTTGATAAGCCAGTCGTGTTGGGATATCCAATCCAAGTTGTCTGGATCAAGAGACAGAAAGAAAAAGGATCGTTACAGAGTTCAGATAAGGAAAAGGAACAGACAAATTGCACCATGGTATCTCAAATAAATGGAAGGTAAAGCCTATCACGATCTTTCAAATCTATCTTTATGCACAAGCGCAATACTTCTGTCCTGAGCATTAACGAATAAATAAACAAATAAATCCGCATATAAACATTAAAGTGGATCAGAAGTGTGATATTAAGAAGCAAAGAGTACCTGAATAGGAGCAGGTCGGCATGCCATAACTCCAAGACGATTATTAGCAGTATGTCCAGTAAGCTCTACGAGAATATCTACCTTATCCTCTCTAACCATATTAGACACTTTTTTCTCATCAATACCATAGACTTCTCTCCAAACACCACCTTTCTTTAGAACAGTATCTTTAAATCGCTGCGTTTTTGCATCCGTCTGAGACAAACCAAAATCTCGCATGAGGATAACAAGGACATCTCGCACTTGCCATTTACACTACAGATGTGCAATGCTATTTAAGAGATCCGCTAAACGACAAAGATTGAACTAAAATGAAAACCATACCAAGGCCATTGTCATTGAGCATGAAAAATAGGATATACCTTGACAACTGCAGAATATACCACTAGGTGAAAATTCGTGAAATCGTGGTGTAGCAGAGGAGCTTCAATAAAGTAAGACACAGAGTGAGTAAAGTAATCAGGAGATATATAGCCAATCGTCAGCACACGGTCTCGGTCTTTTGAATTGCTCCAAGTCGTAAATTCAGGATAAAGTCGACTGAAGCGCTTTCCCCAATCACTGCGTATACATGAAGCTCATCAGATGCAAGAGCAAAACCTCAAAACTTCAGTCATGTCTTACAATTTAGGAATAAGTAAGATTCCAGTACCAATAGAAGACAATATTTGTAAGAGCAACTGTTGATCATCACTGCACTAAATGCTTTCATTCAAATGTAACTTATCGAAGACTTGATACAAGCTCATAGTATGGCAATTATTCAAGATAAGACCTAATTATACCTGTGAGCATTGTAGAGTTTGTCATCATCACCCTCGTAGATGTAATTCATAGCCAGCAGACGATTCTGAAACTCCAGAATTGACCAGCATTAGAGTATTTACAGATTGACAGTGACAGTATATTTTAACATAACAATTTGACTTTCACGAACAAGGAACAGAAAAATTAAGCATTTGCACCTGGCCCGCATTCCGAGAATCTGGGTCAATGACCAAGCAACGTTCATATGCATCGATAGCAAGAGGAATGTTACCCGCATCCCGATGCAATACACCTGCAAGCCATAAACTCTTAAGTTTCTACCCACTTCACGCCGAAAACAGACTTCATAATGACACAAGCTACCAGATGTGTTTAAGAACTACATGAGTGATTTACCCACCACTAGTAACAGCTACATGTAGTAACTGAACCCAGATTAATCATTGTTACAAAGAAAAAGCAGTGTATATGCTACGTTCTTCGAGCCTGAACTAGAATATATTGAAATAAGCAAGTTCCATTCCTATAAATGCAAGTACCGCAAATTATACCGACAATGTCGAAAAAATGAGGAATGATGGGCTGAAGAGTTTAGACAAGAAAACCAGCCAACGTACCTAGATTATTGTAGGCTTCGGCATAAGACGGATTAGCCAAAATAGCCTTCTCAATCATACTAGCAGCGGAATCCATCTTTCCCTGGTTAAAATAGAAACACAAATGAATCCAATATTTCTCTACAACTTCCAACTATTTCAACCAACTCCAGCTCACTAACTCAGTCTAAAAATACCAGCAAACAGAATTTCCATGAAAGAGAACAAAGATACCATGAAAGAAAAGAAAACAAACATGGTGACATGAAGACTTACAACTATTAAACGTTAAATGGGATTTCTGACATAGTAAAACCTACCTGGACAGTGTAGACAACCCCAAGATTGTTGAGCGACTGAGAAAAGTTTGGTTTAATTTGCAGAGCCATCTGTACAGTTGACAACCAAGTAAATGGTTTAAAACACACAGATTTTTAAAAATTACCTAAGAAACCAACTTGGCAAACAAAGCAGCAATAGCAATGTTTAACAGACACACCTGATAGCATTCAACAGCTTTATCTAAATTGTCACGGTCCTTGTAAATAACACCAAGGTTGTTGCAAGCTTCTGCACAGTGAGGATTGAAATGCAGAGCCAACTCGTACATCACCACAGCCTGTAAAGAAATGGTCGTTATTGAAAACGCTACCTCCGCCGACATACACGAGACAGGAACACATAACCATGATGTATAAACTTGAATAGAAAATAGAGCAGCATAAAGAAACTCCGAAGGCAATTAGAATTCGATATCCAATTCCATTGCAGCTCATTTCACAAACTAGGAGATCAATTCATACTGCTGCCAAAGTTATCATACAGATGATTGTACGCTGGTATGCAGATCAGAAAAAACAACAGTATTACAAGAAATCCAGTGAAAGATGCAAATCACCATGTCAAATTTGAGCAGTTCACCATATGCAACCCCTAAGTTATACATAGCATCCGCGTAGTGCCAGTTATAAAGAAGGGCTTTCTTGTAGTATGCTACTCCTTGATGGATGTCTCCCTCTATCTTGACCTGCATCATGATGATCCATTTAACATTTCGCTACATGCTGCCTGTTCATATTAAGTCAGAGAAATCCTGTAAGCCACTGGTAAGTAGTAGAGCCGCAGGAAAGCAGGAGATTCAATTTTACATCCTTTATACAGTCTGCATTGTAAATAATGTTGAAATAAACACCAGAAAAATGGAAGTTGAGCACCTTGGTTCCCAGGTCTGTTAAAGCAATGGCCATGTTGTTCTTTGCAATCTCAAAATTAGGAGACACTGCCAAGCACCTGCTCGAAAAAGAAGCAAAGCAGCATGCAAAATACATATTTTAATCCCAGAAGTTCAAATTTTCCAACTGGATAATTGTGCATCACGACTTGTAAACTTGTGTCACAGAATGTCAATAACTTAAACAGAGAATAACTACAAGCATCGAATAGTATAAAACAGAAAAACTTATCTTTTCTATCTAAGCTTTCCTACGCACCTTTCGTAACAAGAAATAGCCGCATCTAAATCACCACGATTCTTGTAGATAACTCCCATATTGCAGTAAGCCTCTGCATACATGGGCCTATTTGCAGCTGCCTTTTCATAACAACTCAAGGCCATGTCATATTGCATCATTTCCGAATAGACAACTCCCAAATTGTAATATGCTGGCTGCAAATATGTTATCACACAGGCTCTGAATTAATTATCAATATCTATTCTCTACTAAAGGGTGGTAAACGTACCACCTCAATTTAACTAATCCATATGTGTATCAGCAAGCCAGCAACAATCCTTTGTAAAGTGGGGGCATGAGAAGTGACCCCAAAAACCACTAAAAAATATGACTAGTACAAAAGAGAAAAGCACATGAGCATTCCAAGATAGATCCTTTTTCAGAACAAGCAAGTAACTACAAAACAGACATCAATAGTAGTAACTAGGATGATCTGCATAAAAAGTAGAAAAAACAAACATCCAATGGAATCTCATTCAAAACAAAAAAAATAAAAAATAAAAAATAAAAAAATCAGCATCGCGGAGCCGACGTCAACTTACGGCATAGCGACTGTCTGCCTTCAAGGCATCATAGTACTTCGCCAGACCCTCTTGAACATGACCAGATAGCTTCAGACTAGTGCCTAAATCAGTGAGCACAACAGCAAGGTTTTCTGAAGCTGCTTTGTAAGTAGGATCTGCCATTAGAGCCTTGCGATATGCCTGAGAAATTCCAACGTACATCGCAATTAGTACGATTCACTATGTTGAAACTAACTATACTCTTCGACAACTGCAATTCAATTTAGTGAAAACAATGTGATGATACTCCACTTAAACATGAGAATTAATCCTACTGATTAGGAAGACGAGGGAAAACACAAGTATCATCTCACATGAGCTTGCCAAGTGAGTCAAGTCCGTGTATAGCAATTACCTCCGCTGCTTCAAGCAAGTGACCTTCCTCTTTGTAAAGAATTCCACAATGAGTCAGAGCACAAGCGTTCTGCGAGTCAAGCTGTAAAGCCTTTCGGAAGCTTTCAAATGCAGGCCGAGGAAGATTCTGGACTTGTAAGCAAATTCCTTTTCCAACATGAGCTTCCACATTTTGAGGCTCCACCTCCAAAATACTCTCATATATTGCCAACGCATCTGTAGAATTAAGTAAAACAATCAGGAGGCTAAAACCAAGAAGCTGACTGATGGAGTGTAAAAGAATGAGAAATATAACGTACCAACACAGGACAAGATAAGGAAAACAGCGGCAGAGTAAGAAAATGAAAAGGAAAAAACAGAAAACAAAAGGGATGGGGAATCGAATGATGTACAAACCAACGATTTTGTTGCGAGATCTAAGAATAGATGCAAATGAAAGTGACTCCTTCGAAGGAGGTTGATGAACCCCCAAACTGGTGGGTAAAAATGAATTCTGAACCGCGAGTGATCCCATGTTCCCGTCATTCGTTAAAGACCCGGAAGAAGACCGCCTTTTCAGCCGTTGATTATCAGTAGTTGGTTCTCTTTCCCGTACCCCATTCGCTTGTTGCGGCTGTGCAACTTGTGACTCCGGCCAAGCCATTCCAAGTCCTATGCCATTATGCTTCATTGCATTCTGATTCTCATCTCCCAGCTACTAAACCCTGATTGAAATATCTCATATCAGATTTATTTTCGAAATAGCTGGAGGCATTGTTGAAAATATTGCATAGCATTCCAAAAACACTCTGCTACATTACCAGATGATACCTTCCAACATAAACCTCAATTCGAAGTTCGACAATCACGTATACCAAGCAAATAAAAGCCTAACGTAATTTTCTCCTTGGAATTCACATAGCGCTACGACAACCATCCTCGAAGTAAAGCTGAACGAGCGCTTAAAGTTTGAACTTGTGCAGAGAAACTTCTCGGCAATCGGACTTGTTATCGCAGTCAGATTTATTAAATGACAAAGGTATTGTAGAATACACACAAACTGGATAAAAAAGAAGAAAATAGGAAGAGAACTAGAAAAATGTTTTAGGTGTGAGCAATTAGGTATTAGCTACAAGATTTCATTATTTCAACATGTTCAGGAGGTAATTTCTTTGCATAAAAACACACACTGAATTATAATTTTAAAAACGAACGCATCAAAGGCAGATAAGTCCCTAAAAAGTAAAACCTCTCGGCCCATGAGGTATTCTGAGGACTGGAACAGCTGATGTGTGAAAATGCTACAAACAAACAGATACTTAAATAAATAAAGAAAGACAAGCCGAGGTAGTGCCCGAGAAAAAATTTAAGCGCACGCCTTAAATATAAAATTAATTAACAAATAGATATGTAATCTTGAATACTTCACCATCAGAACCAAAAAGAGCAGAGCCGGGTCCCTCAAGTAACTGAACGGGTTACAAGAAGCGCCAAAGAAGCACAGCAACGAAAAATAACGCAGTTCTGATCAGCAGCTGACTACTCTGAAAACCCTAACTATGGGCATTACGAAGACGTACCTCAATCAAATGCGAGTTATCTCATTCCACATTTGCGTCCTCCAACTTCGCAAGTTACGGACACTCTGCAAGTAGCGTAATCCGATCCCACATTTTACATCACAAGACGAGAGCCCCGAACCCAGGTTGTAATAGACTAACACCTCTTAACAGATGATACGGGAAGATCATGATTGATCATTTCATGTACAGTTACCAATCAAGCAACACATGAACTGATCAAAACTCCCCTTTACTCCACTTCCACTCCAACTTCACCTCCACCTCCAACTACTCAACACACAAGATTCAGGTTCCGATTCTTGAAATCAATAGGGAACCATTACGAGCAAAATAAGAAGAATCTAGGAACGGACCGATGCATCAAATGACTAGCGGACTCAAAAATTGTCAGATAGAGGTAAAGAGACAACAACGACAACAACAACAACAACTGTATCACAACAGGTGTGAATGAAGAGGCAGGTGCAGCGCCAAACCCTAACCGAGGTTTGAACCCGCTGCCTAAACCTTCAACCGTGGTTTGAACCCGCTTACTCTGCCTTCACGCGGTAAACACAGCATAAACTTTACTGCGGCGTTTCTCCGCGTCAAGGGATTGTAACCAGGAGCTCTTGGATGTGCATTATTAGGGACTTCTAGAATCAGGGGGGAAAAAAAGTATTGTCTGCAAGTACTGGTTTAATGCTACGTCGAATTCACTCTCAACAAATGGCACATTTTCCGCAGCTGCATCTACTTTTGCTAACATTTTTCTGGGTTCATCGCGAAATGGTAGTTTTATCATTATCAAATATTGGTTGTTAAGTTTCTGGGTGGCCCAGTGGTAGTACCGTTGGTACAGTACACCTTCAGTACGAAAGAACAGTATTTGAATATGTTTCATTTAATACATTTCAGACACTGTTCTTCTCGTTCCTCCGCACTTAGTACCGCTGTGGTAGAGTGACATTTGTACTAAACATACCGTAGAGCATATGGTGTACTTTCAGATGTTCACAAGCATAAGAAAGAAATTTGTCTTTTTTAACACACCATTTACAATTTTCAAGGTACAATGTAGAACAACACCAATTGTGCTAAATTACGCAGTTCAATCGCTAGAGCCCATTCCCAATCAAAGAAATACTCCCATGTGCAATCAACGCGTTAGCGATGAAAAAAAACAAAAAAACAAAACAAACAAACAAACAAACAAATTAGAGCTAGCCAGCATGGGTTATATTACAAAATGAAGAACTGGATTGAAGCGGGACAGAACGAAAGCATACATTTGGAAGAAACCACGGTGCTTAGCTGTCACAACGCAATTGAAATTAACGAGAAATCAATGACAATTGGACTTGTATAAATTTGCTGCATGAAGAAGATCACGGAGTATCAACCATACAAGAGGGCCGGGAAAAGAGAAGAATAAAAGTCATCCCGAGTATTATAAACTGGGATAAATGAATTGTTAAGTGCTCAAGTACAAATATGTTTCATTCCGCTGGACGCCGCTAGACATCTAATGCAATGGGAGGCGGCAGTGAGTTAGCAGTGCGACCACTCCAGCACCTCTTCCCAACGAGTTCCCCGAGCATCGCGACCCAGTTCAATAACCTACTATCTTGCAATGCTCGACCACTTCAGGAGGACAGAAACGCCAATGAATTGAATTAGCGATGCCTAAGTGGGATGCTACTTATTTAGAATAAATGCAACTATGGCCCAAACAGATGCTCGAAGATGCAGAGATGAGATCTAGTAGAGTGGGATGTTGCATTCTGCTGGTTTTCCCGTAGCTGCAAACCGCTCGTCGTCCTTGCAGTAGTCGTAGGTGCAGAAGTTGGTGTTCGCCCACTCGAAATCGGTCTTCTGCTTGTCGGTAAGGTAATGCTCAGAAGGCTTGTCCCAGCATGGAGTCTGAGCAGGGTTTTGGCAACTTCCCAAGTTCCTCTCACTCGGAACCTGGCAAGCCTGCATGTGGTGGAACCCGTTCATGTTAGCAATAAACGGCGCGTTCATCTCGTAGTCGATTTTGATGCGACCACCTTGAGTAGCCCAGCTGCTTCCGTCCCAGTATGACACGTACAATCCCTGTCCCTTGTTAAAAAATGGAAGACCGTTTTTCTCATTGTTCATGTGCACTCGGAGAGGGATATCATCGACTCCAACTCTGCGATTCCACGTAAAGACAGTGTCAACAGGAATGATAAGAAGTCACAAGTGGGTCACATTGCACACCAGGTAACCACACTCTGCTCATGAGATCGCAAAACCTTACACGACCATGTTGGAGTTCCACTTGATGAAGAAGCCATGGTGGCCGGTGCATGGGTCAAACCAGTCAAGGTTGTGGCGCATTTCCCTTTCACCGATACCGTTGATGAAGATATTGGTCTGCATAGTGATGTGCTTGGAGGTTTCGTTACCAAGCAATTCAATATCAATCTCGTCATGGTCGTCCAACTTCCCGTCCGAAGAGGTCTGCACAGGGAAGGAAGATCAACAATTAGCCCAGTCATTCGTTCGCAAGCGACATTATCGCTTGCATTTCCTATCGGAGTGTCCACTAAATGCAACGATAATACAAGCTCCACCTTAGTCTAACAAACAGCATATGCGCTTTTTCCACTACGATGTAGATCTCGCACAACAATTCGGAGCACATTGACTGCGATCACAGTAGAGAGAACTAGTTCTATGGACTCAGGTCATAACATAGAAGACATGGGACTCACGTAGAATGCAAACACTGTTCCGGATGAGTTCCCACATGGAAGCTGAAGCTTTGCGCTGAAAACCCCAGTGAAGTACTGATGTTTAGATCCAAACACCGCAGCACATTCTGCATCCAGCTGCATGTCACAGGCGTCTCCATTGTCACTGACACGTACGTGTGCATCGTTGGTGACGATATTGAAGTTGTCCCAGAAAGTTGAATCCCATGGTTCTTGGTATCCGGGATCTCCGGGGCAAGCTCCAGTCGACGCAGGTGGTGAATCTGCTGATGGTGAGGGAGTTGCAGGTGTATCGGGCGTTGTGGGTGCTTCTGGCGCAGGTGGTGAGGGCTGTCCAGAATTCCCATCATTTCCGGCATTATCTGGTTTCCAGGCAGTGTTATCTGGCTCTTCGTCATTGAGAAACGAAGCAACATTGGACAGAGCGAAGACATTCCCTGATGCTACCAAGCACGTGACGGCCAACAATGCGACCACATACGAAGCTCTCGCCATGACGACGAGATCTACCCGAAAGAAGATCAAAATCGACTGTCCTGAATAGAGAAAAATAATGCGCCCGAAAAGAAGCGTTAGAAAATATAAATCCTAATGTTATCACGATCGGTTACACTTCGACAGAATCGACAACAGGAACTCCACAGTATATGGCGTAAGACATTGCGATAATACCTACTCGACGAAAGACCACGGATTAGATTCCAACGAAGGCTGAACCCTAGTCGATCAGCACCGAAAGTCTAACACGATTGCGCTGTGCCAGATGCCTGCGTTGATAAGCCTGCAATTCGCAGCCCAGACTTGCAAGTCCCGAGGGGCAATACCCGTTGCTAAAGAGATGTATAGGTCTTCAAGCTCCTATGACCCCAAAGTCTGAACCTCCGTGTTGAATGCACAAGGCAACCTGGCTAAGCTGCAATGTCGGATGCAACGCAGCCGGAGGTGATATACTGTATCGACGAGCCGGGCACGCTGGCGCAAGACTTGGCGGGTGAGGTCTTGGCGGCCAGCTGAATATAACGACAATGGGGACTGGTTTCAGAAATCGCCACCCAATCTGACAGCAACATGGGCAATGAATCATGATTGGATCTGAGAGTATGCTATCTTCCCGGGTTTTTCCACAATAAGCCTCTTCGCAGCCTAGAAAGATGGCCTTCGGTTGCTGTTCTAGGAGTATCCATCGCCTACCAAACCTCTGATTCCTATTGCAGCTTATTACGCTGATCCCCTTAGTCAAGCCTTGCGATTTCGCAGAACATGTAAACCATCCAAGCATAAGCAATAGCCCTACATTATCGGGGATGTATTTGAATATCGAGAGATGGTGTAGATGGATGACGCGATCAGTGGTTGATTGTACAACATCTGTCAAACTTTTCTTGTCTGCTTTGCATTGCATCTCCACGTCGTATGCGGAAAGATAGCGACTAAGGGGGCGTCGTCAACCCCGGTTTGAGGGAGCTGCGTATTGAATATAGTTGACAAGTTTCCAATTATAAACATCCAGTCTCGCTGCTTTGAACGCAAACTACCCTAACCTTCAGATGAGGAAAAGTCATGACCTTTGTTCCGAAGACGTCGGATTAATGTCATGATCGCATGGAATCCAAACCAGTCCATAATGAAATTTACAGGCGTCTATAAACTCAACCGAAAGATGCAAAACATGTTAGACCGAATACTACGCCACACGTAGAAGTTGCCACTCCGGAATTTGTCGCCTTGTTATCCAACTTGATTTGGTCATCAACTACTCATCACAATATGCAAGAAAACATCTCGCTATTTCATCACCGTTGTTAATACGTGCCCGAAGTATCTAAATTCAGCTGTTCTAACCGTTGAAGAGTTTGTGACTGGTTTCCGTCCGACACATCTAGTTTCCTAAGTTGAGCTCACACAAACTTCTGCAAGAATCGTGATTTACGTTCAAACTTATGCATCGACGTGAGCAAGCAAAATGTGGCTTCGGCAAGGGTCCCACTAAAGGTTGCAGTGAAATCTCTCCAGTGTTTTCAACCTGAATTTACCGCAGATACTCTACACTCTCAGGAAACCAGACACACGTTTCAGTCAACTCAGCAGCATCGCTGGGGATCGGGTTACCTGGCATCTGTTAGGAGAACATTCGGATTCTGGGACTTCGTCACAAGTTCAAAATCTTGGAGCAGTCTAAAAGCAGCTTCTAGTGCAGTAGTGAACCACCCCAGTTTTAGACACGGTTCCTAAGAGTAGAGGATCGGCAAGCATCGACAGTCTGGACGGCGTCGTTCAGGTTCGAGGAGCGTCGACTTGCACCACACGGTTGAAGCCCACGCCAACATTGCAATCACTGTTGTCAGCCATGACATACTCTATATATAAATATACATATATATTATATATTATATGTACATGTCATTGGGGAAGAAGATTATTGTAGCCAACTCGAAAAGCACTTGGGGTTGTTTAAATGTAGAGGTCGAAACGCTCGTGCGAGAGACTGCTGCACAACATTTGCTTTGGAGAGGCTTCTTGACAGTTATTTATAACTAATTGCCTTTTTAAGTTGCTACTGTTTCCTTTAATTTTGTAAAAGTAGAACAGGTAGAAAGTGGAATTATAGGCTGCTGTGTAAGGATGTGCAGCTTGAATTTGTTTGAATTCATTCGACAATATCATTTATTTTTGTAAAATTGGTATTCACATGTAATTGATAAAAATAACATGGATTTGAAATATTAGGGTTGAAAAAATAATATTAAAGGCATGCTTAGGATATCTCAACAAAGGTGTTAGGTTATAGTTCATTTGTCTAAATATTTTTTCAGCTGTAAAATAATGATAATAATAGTAGTATCAATACCTACAGAATATTATGTGGTCTGTTAACCGTGATAACTTATTTTCAATTACTCAAAAATTATCCACTGGAATTACATTGAATCCCATCAATTCCATCAAATGATTGAACATATGTTTAAAAATTAGGAATACAATGAAAACAATAAAGTACATCAACGTTCTGATTAGTGAGCATGTATTTGGTAAAGAAAACATACTTATTTTTATTCCACCATTGTTACCACTTGTATATTTTTATATTGGTTTTATAACACTAATATATCAAAATCTTACATTTAAAAAAGATTTTTTAAAATGTAAGTTGAAAAGTCAAACCATTATATACTTAAGATACTGTATGTATGTTTGTGCATATGTGAGAGTATATATATATGTATATGTATATGTACGTACATACATACCCAATACAAGACAGCGTAATTAATTATTATTGTATTCTGTGTAAAATTCTTATTTTGCTATAGGATAACAAAAAAAATCAAAATCAAAACAGAAAACAAGATAATAAATAAAACAGGGAAGCTTTCTTCACCCAAACCTAGCTATTCCTATTCCAACAAATCCTTGTCTCTCATCTTACTAATCATAAATAATGAAAATCATTAAAATACACACACACTCATTCATATCTGTATATACACACACACCAACACACATGCAAAACACAATCTTAAGAACAAAGCAAAAAGAAACCCACTTGATGGATGATTTACAAGGGTGTAGAAATAATAGTATTCCCATAAATTGCAACCACACGGTGCCACATTGTAATTTGGTGGAAGCCCATCTCTAGAATTTAGGATTAGGGTTTGGAGTGCAGCCCAGGCCTTCTAGGGTTTCGCACTCTCGCAGTCTCTCGTACTTAAGGACAAGCGCACCATCACCGTCACCGAGCTGGCGGAGTCAGATCTTCCACCGCGTGGGCTCCGCCTTCGGGTTCAACAGTTTGCCGGACAAGAGCCGCTAGTTTCGATGCGCAGCAAGACTGAGAGAGGATTCGGCGAGATTCCAAGCTGCCCAGAAGATCCGGAAATGGCTTTGCAACCCCCTTGATGTGTGGACCCTCTGCCTATTATATCTGCTCCTGCTTCTCCACCTCCTCTTCCTTCGCTCTCGCAGCGACGACGAGGAAAAGCGGGAGGGCGGGCACGTCGAAGCTTATGCTTTACGTTGTTCCTAGTGTCTCCTTTCCACAAGGGTGTTTCGCCGAAGCGACAATATTCGAGAAAACCGCAGCGCCACACTTGTCAGCTACGGCCTCCCTTCCCCCTACCCCACGCCTCCGTGATTGCATGTGTGCTGCTCATCAATTTCAAAGAAGGTCACCTTAATTATAAGTCTGCGGTGTTAGGAACGGGATTTGTCGTTTCTGGTTTTAGGATCGAGCGCATGGGGTTTGGTCGGTTGTAACATCCGGTGTTATGTTTCCCTTGAAGGATGATTCCTCCCTTGACTCACACGTCGTGAATCTTATCGACTTGAATTCTAAAGGTACAAATTGTCTGGGTGTTTGAGGAAATGTGGCATGTAGTAAATTCAAATAGATCTCCTCCCGTAATGGAATAGAGTTGAAAGCCTAAAACTTTACTCGTTAATTCAAAAATATGGATTCTATTCGTGCTTGGTATACATTTCGTGACAGTTTATACGATAAAAATGTGTCGAACAGAAAGCTGTACAGAGTTGTTCATGATATGTTTTGAAATCTCATGTAATTTGGTGTTTGTTTCAGATTTTGAAAGTGGTGCGATCCTACCTAACAGAAATAAGTCTTCATCTAGGTATATATTATATTATATTTAAAAGTTAACAGTAAAATCAAATAATTTAATCTTCTCGGGGTTTGAATGTCATATTGGTCACAAAGGTTGGAATGTGCCAAAAGGAACTGCCATTGTCTTCGTACTTGTATTGCCCAATTTCTATATGATTATGAAAATTCGTAATTCTTAATGAAAAGACAATGCACTAGGTGTTGAAAACTTATATCATGTGTCTTTTAGGAAGAAGATCTGGTCTTCAAGGCAGAAACTATGACCATGGAGTGAACAGTTCAAGTGGTCGACATTCCCCACAACTCAGTAAAATTGTTAAAGGTTTAGCAGAGATTAATCATTTTCAGGTCTTTAGTGTGAGTCAAGTTTAAAAATCACCTTTTCCTCCTTGATAAATAGTCACAACATAAGCCACCCAACTTGCAACCTTCAAAAATCACGATGAAGGATAGAGAAAGCTGTAACATTGATCAATCCTTGAAGTAGACTTCAGAAAGAGTCCTTTTGAAGGAACACCTGTACAAACATCAGCTAGAGTCTTCTGGTCCGATAGTCAGTTTGAGCTTCAAATTCATCTGTTGTATATATTATATATGTTAACATGGCGACACATCACTAGCATATGTTGGGGAAAACAATCACACAAGTGGCAAGAAGAATGGCCTTTAGCAATTGTTTGACATTTGGAAGTGCAAATCCCGATCATCAAACACTTAGACACAAAGTTGCCCGATTAATTACATAATTTGCTCCCATACTAAAAGTATAAGGCTCAGAAGCCGCCGTATCTTGCGAGTGTTGTTGGAACAAACGCTCCAGATGCCATGTCGTCTCAAGAGGGAACATAGCCTGCAGCGTTAACTTTCCCAATCATGTGACATTTTTAATGGGGCAAACTACGTGATTGAACAGAACAGATTTAGCAAACTGGATAAAACAATGAAGCAAAACACACAATCCGAGAAATATTCACATTCCTTTATTACATGCCTGTAAGCACTACACTGTCGATCCTCATCAGCACTTTCAGAACCACCTCAGTACGCTTGCATTCAACTAAGATCCCCGTTCCCATTCCTGAACGAGCTTGGGAAATAGACTTTACAAACTACTAGGGTCCTCTGGTATTTTCAGCACGTAAGGCTGAAGCCCTAACTCATGACATCTAGAACTTGGGCCCATCTACAAGCTTCCTCATCACAGATTTCACAAAATAAACCATCCAGATAAATAGGCCGAGCAGATAAATAATTCCAGATTTCATGAAATCTGAAACTACCGAACAACCCCGAATGTCAAAACTCCATGAGAAGCTCCATCGATTGATAGAGCAAGAGAAATAAGCCTGGCGCGCATGAGAAGGCTTGTGGTGAAGTATACCACTTCCTTCACCTTCATGATAAAACACCAAAATCAAAGAGGAGAGCGCTGGTGCAATCTGCGTGACGCATATTGATGCATACTACCTTCAACATTGAGAAACAAGTATCGAATTTGAACTCTCTAAGCCCTGCAGTTGCTGACCGGACGGGTAGCATTATGACATTCCTATGAGCTGCAACACCACTTAAGCATTGCTTCACAATATAGCCGGTACAGGCTGAGATCCATCCAAACCTGGAGGAGTTGGAGGAGGGGATGACGGGTGTTCAGGAGGAATGCCATTCTCAGACGGCTGCGCTGATCCTAGTTTATCCTGGTCTTCCCAAGGAGGGGGAAAACCAAGTTTGAACTTATCGTAATTTGAAAGCTCTGCATGCTTGAATGGCCTTTCACCCAAAATGGATACCAAATCTTCCTGATGCAAGACTTCCTTCTCCAATAGCTTAAGCGCAAGGGCTTCCACACCTGCTTTGTGCCTTGTAATTAAAGCAAGAGTTCTTTCGTATGCCAAGGCCACCCAATCTCGAACCTCCTTATCAATGATTTCACCTGTCTCATTGCTATAAGGCTTTAACATTTCAAGGCCATCATCCTTTGGTGGAAACGAGAGAAGACCAACTTTTTCACTAAACCCATAAACTGCAACTTGTGCATACGTCATTTTCGTCACTTTCTCCAAGTCATTCTGTGCCCCTGTTGATATTTTCCCTAACAATACCTGTGTAAAGCAACGAACCAACAGTAAATAAACAACATTTACCAAAACTGCTTCTCTAACGATCAGAAGGACTTCCATTTCCTCATGATTGCAAGTATACTTATAAATGACCAAATTCAAGCTACTGGCAGTTTAAACAATTCTCCAACTTAAGCATCTTTTCAAGAGGGCGTACCCAAGACAAAGACAAAAAAAACACATGCAATACCTGCTCAGCGGCACGACCTCCAAGTGTCATGCATGTCATGTCCAAAAGCTGCTCCTTTGTCATAAGCAAATTCTCATTCGGTAAATACTGAGCAAAACCTAAAGCAGCAGTACCACGTGGTACGATTGACACTTTGAGCAATGGTTCAGCATATTCTAAGAACCAGCCCGTGACTGCATGCCCAGCTTCATGATACGCCACTGTCCTCCTTTCTTCCTTGCTGATTACCTGGTGCATCAAAAGCATTTCATCTTAGCTCCTCTACGTATATAACCATCTTCGTAACAAGAAGCAAAACCCTCTAGACAATACAATCAGGATGGTAACAAGGCTGTGTAAAACTAGGAAATCAGCACAAAGCCTCAGAATTCAAAACCAAATCTTAAATGCAATTTCAAGCCCACACATACCCGCTTCTTCTTTTCCAGGCCACCAATAATTCGATCAATAGCAGCTTCAAAATGCTCCATGGTGATCTCTGTTTTCTCGTTTCTGGCACAAATTAGAGCAGCCTCATTGCACACATTTGCAATATCAGCTCCAGCAAACCCAGGAGTTAAAGCTGCCATTCGTTGAGAATAATAAACAGGATCTTGATCCAGCTTTAGCTTCTGAAGATATATCCTGAAAATCTGCTCCCTTCCGTTAATATCAGGTCGATCGATCGCAATCTGCCGATCGAATCGTCCAGGACGCAACAAAGCCTTATCTAAAATGTCAGGTCTGTTAGTTCCCGCAAGAACTACGACACCAGTGGTTGTGCCAAACCCATCCATTTCAACTAGAAGCTGGTTAAGAGTACTTTCACGCTCATCATTAGCTCCTGCAAATCCCCCTCGTCCTCTAGCACGTCCAATTGCGTCAATCTCATCTATGAAAATAATACTAGGGCTAGCCTGCCTTGCTTGGGCAAACAAATCTCTAACTCGAGAGGGGCCAACCCCTACAAACATTTCCATAAAATCTGATCCACTGATAGAAAGAAATGGTACTCCTGCTTCTCCGGCCGTTGCCTTCGCCAACAAGGTCTTTCCAGTACCAGGTGGACCAACCAAAAGTGCTCCCTTTGGAATTTTAGCACCAAGTTCCTGGTACTTCTTGGGGTTTTTCAAAAAGTGAACGAATTCCATAATCTCTTGTTTTGCCTCGTCACAACCAGCAACATCTTTGAACATTACCTGTGGGGATCAAATACACACATAAAACACATCTCTTTTCAAAACACAAATGCAACTCCTGTACCAAATGCACATACCCATACGCGTCATGTTCCCACTTATAACTTACACTATCGACACGTCTTGATCATAAACAACAAGCTCAAGGGGACAAAACAGAACCTTTTACCTGAACTCTCAACGAAACTAAAGCCTATGAAAACTACCAAGCCAATGTCACCAATCCCAGGCTGTGATCCTCTCGACACGTAGATAAGTTCGAACAAACTTGAGATGAGTTCTAAAGGACACAAACCTTGTCCTTCTGTTTCTTGCTAAGCTTAGTAACTTGAGCTTTTCCCACGTTGAATATTCCACGCCCACCCATACCACCACCACCTCCGCCCACCCCAAAACCACCTTGCATACGCCTAGTGAAGTAGATGTATCCAGCTATTAACAATATAGTAGGAGCCAAACGCAAAAGCTCCTGTTGCCAGCTCATCTCCGACACATATGTAACAGGAATGTAATCATGGGGATCTGCATTTAATGCATCCTGTGCATCTTCCAACTTACGCTCAAACGAATCGATACTTCCAATGTTGAAGTAATACTTATACACAGAATTCGAGCGCCCAGCTTGTGGCCGAGAATCAGTCTGAACGTCATCCATCCTTCCATCAATATTACCACCTTCACTTCCTCTTGCTTGAGCACCCTGTTGTGAACCTGCACACAAGGAAATTTTGTCAGTTATTGTAACATACGATCGAAATTGATTCCTGGAACGTTACTCTGTTCAGTCCTAGCTAAAAGAAAGCATATTTCCATGCCAAGAGAGCAAAGAAAAACAAACACAACCAGTGAACATGTTCGAAGAGCGTTGAAAAGCAATTCATTGATACCAAATAAAATGAGAAATCCCCCTGTTTCATTCAGGAAAGGACTGTCTGTATCACCTGTATAAACATAGACTTTGGCTAGGCTTTTGTTGGTAATTTCGATTCTGTCGACCAGACCCGGTTCCAGCAACTTGTTCTTGAACTCCTGAAAACTGATCTGCTTCAAATTTACCACCGGAGAGTACTTAGACTAATTCATACTGCCAAAGCAGAAAAACAAATAACTACGTGCTTTGCAAATAACAACATATTCACAAGAACAAGTAGTTTTCGATAAATATCAAATTTGAAAATCGAACATGATTTATGGAAACAATAGCATGTGCCGTGAATGCCTCAACGAATGGCTTTTACAGCACCACGGCTAATTCTGTGACGCAGTCGTTACCATTTCTAGAACGTGGCTCAGTGGCATGACAAAAGTTGATAATAAACAATTAGGTGATACCTGCTGAGCATCACTACGGCCCATGGAAAGAGTGGTAAGAATGGCCACTGTTGCAGCACCAGTGGCGATTAGAGACTGTATTTGTGACTTAGACGTCTCTGTAAACATCTTGTCGCCTTCTTGCTTCGATTCTTGCTCTGCAATATTGATCAAAGCATGAGACAATAGTAAAAACCTTTCCAACTTTTGTATGCAGTATTAGGCACAACCATGATTTTGAACACACACATACACACACACACACACACACACACACACATATATATAACAACAATTTCCAGAGACAGGGTTTTAACTTTAACAGTAATTCGAAAGCCTTTTATATTAAAAATTCACCTCCTTTCTGCTCCGATTTCTGCTCGTTCCGACCTTTAGGAATTTCCTTCCGGTTCTTCGGATAATAATTCTCAAACCCTGCACAGTCAATCTCTTCATGTTCAAAATTCTAATCGAACATAAAAATGTCAGAATCTCTTGAGAGTAATTAAACCTCTTAAACTTGCAAATCTTTCAAAAGACGCATCGAATTCTTCGAAGTCACCAACACTTCCTCAAAATTTAAAACCAAGGATGGCGTATTGACCCTTAATTGCAATATAGTCCCACAACACAACCGAGAAAAATCTCCGAAAATCCAGCATTGCACGCAAAGTTGTGCACTTTCAAGCGATTAATCATACCGAAGATCGACGAGTATTACAAACAAGTTGAATTTACAATTCTTCACCTTTCTTCTTAGGGTTTTCAGAACAGAACGATCTCTTGCTTCCAACGTTCTGAAGAAGAGCCCTTCCAGCAGTGCTGCTCCCATTCCTTCTTGAAATTTCATGAATACCTCGCCTAGAGGTGCCAAACCTGTCAAGCGCTGTTTTTGTTACTGCACAGTCGGCAATTCCTGGTTTCAACAATCCAATGCGGTGTGCCCATCTCCTAGATATATTTTGCCCCTGAATGCTTGATGCTGAGAATGCCTTGCTGTGTCCTAGAATACTATCACTCTTGCGTCCTTGAGCGCTAGAAGTAACCTGATTCGTCAAAGCTTCCTGCTGCATGCCGCAACCATTGCGACGTCAGATGCTGAGTAACAACTCATCCCTGAGGAGAAGAAGGATAAAACAGCTCTGGTTGTAGACTACATTTGAAACACAAAATATGTAATCTTGATTTGGCAGGGAATCACTTGCACCAAGTTTGCAGAGTCCCACAAGACCAGTCGGGAAACGGGAACAAGAGCATTCAAGGATATTAAAGAGTTTTCATTAGCTTGACGCTACAATGTAAGATCTACAAGGTAATTTCTCATGAGGCGCAAGAAGAATGAAAATGCCACTAAAAAGAAGGAAAAGAAATAAATACAGGCTTATAATTGACCAAGAAAGAATAAAAGATGGTCTAACAAACACGAGGGTCCTCAAAAAAAACGCAAATCGTGATAATGATACCACACGTCGCGTTCATTACGCTGAACACAAGAATTCCAGTAGTACTAAAACTTACAAAATTGCGACGCAGCCGACGTGCCAGCGCTGCCGACCTTTGCGATGACATCGTATCAGAATTTATCCGTAATTCCTTGTCCTGCAAATGCGCCCGCTGGCGCGCGTTTTAACTTCGACCAAACCTGCAAATTTTCCTCCGGTTCCACGACTCTTACAAACTAAAGAGGATCCACCGCCCTCTGAATCCAATTCTAGCAAGCCTTAAAATCGTCTCCACGACTTTGAAACCAAGCTCTCTCTCGCTTTAGGGCCAGTAGCACACCCACCCTAGCCCGCAAAAATGGAATTCGCCAAATAGAGAAACAAATAAGCAACCTAAAAAATCCCTAGCCTCATTGAACCTCCCGGAACACCGCCTCAATCTTCCTGCACTTCCTGCCACATATCCTCCTCAAAACTGAACCGCCTCTGATCCCTATTTGGCGAATTTTGGCTTGCTAGATTTCCATCCATTAGAAGATTGAGACAGGAGTCACGACCGAGTACGAAGAAGCAGAAGAAATTTCTGCACAAACCAAAGCTAGTCTAATTCGGAGACCTCTTGATGCAACCTCGACGCAAATGAAGCCACGTCCAAGCATTCTAGGGTTTTCGTGGCTCCATGGCTTCACCGACCTTTGGTCAGAAAAACTTCACGACAATATGATGGACGGCGTTCACCGATCGCCGGAATTAGAAACGTGGTCTTCGACCAGACATGTTCTTAGAAATGCATGTGTGTGTGAGAATGTGTATTTTCTAGAATTGAGAGCTTTAACATTCTAACATTCTACTCCTAAAGCAAAGGGAGGTTGTTAAAGTTAGGTTGTTAAAATTAATGAATATTTTAATATATATATATATATATATATACATATTTATATAGTCTATTTGTTAATATATTTTTGCATGGATATGTTTACTTTAAATTTATTTTATTTAATGTTTGTGTTAAATTGATAAAATATATATTTCTCTGATCCTTAGTTATATTTTTTTCATTGCATTTCATTATTTTATGATATATTATTATATAAAAATAACTTATTTGACTAAGACTACTGAATTTGGTGGCAAATATGTATGAATATAAATTGCAACTACATAAATGTTGTAGTTTTGATTTGTGGTGTTCTTTTTAATGTGCATAAATTTATGATAATATATATACTTTTTCTTTTTCTTTTTCTTTTTCTTTTTGTGGTTGTACAAATCAAATACAATCACTTCAACACATGTTTTGATTTTATTCTAATAATCCAAAAGTAGTTAAAATTAAATAATTAATACAACAATAATAGAATAGAAAATAATTAAAATGATGTATTTAATATGTTCTTTACAAAATATATGTTTAAAAACTTTTAAAATCATAATATTGAAGAAAATACAAAGAAATGATAATTTTTAAATCCATGGATTGATTGAATATTCTTTAATAATTGCAACTCAGTCTATCTACTTAAATTAAAGAATATTTTTCTACTAAATAAAACTATAAATTGACATAATAGCCATTGAACATCTTCCAAAAATGGTGAATGAAGAGTTGTATAGAAGAATTTTAAAATTTCTACAAACAAAATCTGTTAAAGTAGATAAACTTCTGTTGTTACCAATAATAGATTAATAAAATTTATGAATTTAATATGTATATACGTATATATATAGTAACTATAATTACATTAGTGAACTTTTTACAACAAACCAAACATGAAACATGAATTTTAGAAAAAGAAATATTAAATTCAATATAATATCAAGGTCTCTTTGACCAAACTTCACAAAAAATGTTTCTATTTCTTTATTATATTAATACCACTAATAAAATATTCATGTAAATTTTTTATAAAGTGAATTTGTTTTCTTTTTCGGCATTAATTCATTATTTTGTGTATCATTTGATTGTATAGGAAATTAATTAAAACATTTTATCCCTTTTCTGTAACCATTCTAATCATTCTTTCACCATGCTTCTAATTTCTTAATCATCTGCTAGTACAGTGATTTCAAAATACATTTTTATTGTAGGCATGGATTACATTTGAATGTCATGGATAGGATTGGATATTAGAACACTTGGTCAAAATATTAAATAATGAATTCAATTAACTATTAATTAAGAATTTAACATTTTAGAACTAATGACAATTTTTTTAGATATTCAATAAAACTTTCATATTTTTTTTCATGTATTAAAATACAAAACTTAAATGTAAGTATTGTTTCATTTATTTTTAATCCAAGTACTATACATGCATGATAATAATTGATCATTTGTAAGGCAATACCAAAGACATGACTCAATCACATATTCAATGGTTGAAAAACATGCAATTAATTATCCAATTAGTATTTTATATCTAATTTTCATATAAATTAATATCTTTTACTGAATTTATCTTATTTATATATAAGAAATTAAAATCTACTTTGACATGAACTTTGTATGCAAGAGAAAAGATGGAAAAGGGAACTTTGTGTACATTATAAAGTATGTTTTTATTGGTGTTTAGAATGCATTTACATAAAATTGATTTCAAAATAAAATATTATAATTTGATTATGTTTTTTTAAACTCTTAAAGTTTATACAAAACTAAAAGATAATATAATTCTTTAAAAAAATGTGTGACATAAAATTTTATTTGTAGTTTTACATTATTGAAATGATTTTGTTTAAATCTTCTTGCATTGTTTTTTCAGGAAATTTTTAATATATATATGCTTTTAAAATACTGATTTAATAAATAAAATTTCTTTTTAAATTCTGATTTGTAAAAAATTCTTAATTGATATTACCATGATGAACTTGCCTAATTTTAATGTGTCATTATTAAAATTATCCAAAATGTATGCATAAATTTTACAAATACATCTTGTCATGATTACATGTTTGAATTTTCTTATATTGATATTCAACATAATCATATTATATATTTAAATTTTATTTTTAAAAACAAAAAATATTATGTTTAAAAATCTACTTTGAAATTTGACAACGTTTCTATTAAAAACAAACCTAGGAAAAGTCTCTATGATTTACAAGGTATAATTTGTGATGACTATAGAATTTACATCTGCACCCTAATAGACTATAGTTGAGATTCTTAAGATCACTCAGCCAACCAACCATTACATAGAGACATGTACTTCTTCTTACAATCTCACAATTGATTATGTACATAGTAATAATGGACAAATAAATGCATTTAGAATTATAACAAATATAATGTCTATGCATATGCTTCTATATGAAGGGCATTACACCTCTTCATGTATCCATCTATGTATGAGTTTATCCAAAATTATTAACCAATTCCTCCTTCAATTGGCTCAATAAATAAGAAAAGTAGGCAGAGTCTCAACATCCAAGGTTGATACCAAAAGCCACATTCCATGGATTTTAACTATTTTGTATGTTGTCCACTTTGCAAAATATACATGATATCCTTTTATTTTGGTTTCATTGTTGTGATTCTATTTTAGAAAACAAACCTTTACAGAAATTAATTTCTACCTCCTCCATAAACACACACCAAAGCTAAATTTATTTATGTATAATACTAATGCAATATATTTATATTTATATTTAAAAATATAATTTAATATTCAACACTTAAAGGTATTTGTTGTTAATATACCATAGATATTTTAAATATTTCTTAGATATCCAATCTATTGTTGAAAATAGCTTTTTAACTTGGATAACACTAAGTCAAAGTTGATAGCTTTAAGTAAATATTAAAATATATTGAATTATTGTCTTTATTTGCTAATTGAAAGAAAATCTAATTTTAACAACTATTTGAACCACTTAAAAAATAATCATTTTTTAGTCAATTTTTTTAATAGCTATTAAAATTTTTAATTATATATATATATATATATATATATATATATATTGGAGGAATATGTTTAAGCAATAGGATCTTAAATAGTTGTGGAGGATTGAGTAATATATATCTATAAGATTTTATTTTTTAAAATTGTATCACAACAATAAAACTAAAATAAAAAAATGCCATGTGTTGTTTGCAAAATTGACAACACAAAATAATTAAAGCCTATGGGATGTGGCTCTTGGTATCAACCTTAGTTGTTGAGTCTCTTTCTATCTTTCTCATTTATTAAGACACTTATTTAAGACAAGGATTGATTAGCAAATTTAGATGAACTTACAAATAAATGAACACATAAAAAGATGTAATATCCTTTGGATGAATGTACATATTTGGACATCATTGTCTTTAATATATATTTAAATTTATAAAGAATATAATTCTTCTTTAAATTATTTTTAAAAAAAAATCAACCAAAATAATTTTTTACTAATAAAATAAGTATTTTATTTATTTATTTATATTTGTTATATGTTATATTCTAAATATTAAAAAATAAAAATAAAAATAAAAACTCATTGTAAAAATATTTTACAAAAAATAAAAACAAAAATCAATTTAATTACAAAAGTTCCAAAATCATATGTCAACATAAATAAGCTCATGAAAAAATTGAGAACAAGTGAAAAATAATTGTAATTTGTAAAAAATCAAATTTCATATAAATCCACTTGTAATAAAAAAATTAATTAAAAAATATCCAAAAGACTCCATTTGTATTCTCCTATAAAAAATATTGAAATTTCATCAAAACTCACAATATTTTTCTATAGTACCTAAATTATTTGTGCAAAATGAGATTGTATTTATTTCATAATACTACATATTACATGGTTTTAATTCACAAATAACACATATTAAGTTATACTTTATAGATGTATTTAGAATATATTTTAAAATATAATTTTTTTTACAAATATTATTAGATACCATAGTATTAAATAATGATATTTATCAATAACATATTTTAAAATAAAATTTCAATAATAATAAAGTTGTGCATTTAGAATTTATTTTTATACATACAATTTCAAATGACTATGATTTTTTCTTTTCTTTTCTTTTCTTTTTGTACTCAAATTACATTTTGTTTTTATTTTTGTTATTCTCACACACATGTATGAGAATATTCTAACAGTTTAAATTGAAACTGTTTGAATAGAGTTTTCAGATTCTTAAATTTCTCCCATAGTCGAAGTCCACCCCCACGAGCAACCCGGATCGGCAAACACTCCAAATTCCACCATAGTTTAACAGAAACACTGTCAGAACAAAGAAACATCGCTAAGTGAGTGTGAGCAGTGCAAGGGAGGACGATCATTCTGTAACTACTGACTGTGAATCCAGATGCAAACATGGACCAGAAAATCTTCGCGTCTCCTTCACTGGGTTGAAATCGGGTTGCGGAATACCAAGTCTTCTCACCAACTTGTCTTTGCCACTGGAGGCTCCTGCTTGCAATTCCATGGATAATCACAAAAACAAATCACTACAAATACAATATCACCGGATCTGATCCCCCTGTTTAGCCGCGAATACAGGTGTATGTGCAAGGCAATTCTCCAGGTTAAAGAGTTGCGACAGCTAGGGAGATCCACCGGTGCGAGGGAATGGACTTCTACGTGCCCAATATTTCATTACCCAGTTCAGAACTTCTACGGTGCGAGGAGATTCACAAAGTCGACCTTGTGAATTGAGGAGAGAAGTGTTGAGGCTGCTAAGAAGATCCAACGCTAGGGTGATGTAATTCGACCTGTATGCATCGTCGAAATACATGGAGTTTGCACGAAACCTCGACAACGGGGATATTACACAACGAGATCTTCCTGCCCAGCTACGAAAGTATGAAAACGAGGTGCACGGCGAAACATTGCGACCAGCAGCGAAATCTCTTGGTGAGAGGCGATTATGGCTTCTTATGCCGTGGTATGACTGCTATCGACAACGACTGGAGACTCCCCGGTGTGAAGCAGAACGTGAACAGAAGCTTGCGGTGTAGACATGTAGACATAGATAAATAAATAAATAAGTGAAGGTCTCGATACAATTCTAAAGATGACCTCAAGGTTGAGAAAACAAATGAGATCCTGTCTCAACCTCGAAATTGAAGTGAACCTATGACATTCGGACAAGGCTCGTCGACGAACAGTCAGACGTGGATAACGTCGACAAGATTCTCGTAGCGGATATTTTCGCCGAACTCCGTCGTGCGGCGCCCACGTTCGTCCTTCGGAACCGCCCTTCGAGGGCCCACCCTCGGCTCCTGTCCATGTTGTGCATAGTTGTCATCTTCGGCTTTGTGGTTAATCTGACCCAATCAACCCTTTTGGCTTTCTACGTTTCGTGTTGTCCCCGCTCACGTCTGTACTCTTCGTGGTCGGTGTTCACGGGTGCCTGAGTTTCTCACTCATATTCCAATGGGGCGAATTGGAAGTCATCATCGGAAGTGGCCAACTAGGAGTCCAGGCTATTGAGCTCAACCTTTGTATGAGGGTGAAACTGGAAATCGAAGCTGAAGTAATCGTTTCAGTCATACGTGAAGTCTACTAGGTTTGCTTGTCGAGGTACGATGAGCGTGTTTCACAATGAGAGTCTTCCCTTGGTTCCAGATTCGAGGTCAGGAAGGAGGGTGGGGTCAATGGTGTAGCGATAGAACGAGGTGAAATGACTGCAGTGCAAAGGAAAAATTGAAGTTGTTTAACTTGCTGAATTAGACTTCGAACGAGTTTCCGCTGGTAGGAAGTTGAATACATCCATGAATGTGTTTATCTGTGTTGGTTACTTGCAGGATCGGTGTGGGGGTGGGCATTTCAACATCATACGATGGGACAGGTGCATTGAATTCACTCTGCCGCACATTTTATGAGTTTTTGGAATCTATCGTTAGGTAGCTGGAAATTGTCGAAGCAAATGGGCTCATGGGAGTCAAATGAGCACCACCGCTTATGTGCTCCAGTTCTCAACTGCAGGAAGGAGAGAAAGTGTCTCTTTACATCTACGATCTTACTCAAGGGATGGCTCGTCCACTGTCGACGGTATTCCTCGGAAGCACCATTGAGGGAATATGGTACTTACCGCACCTTACTGGTTTGCATGCCCGAGAATTGCAAGCATGGTTTTTTTCTTGACTAAGAGATAGTCAGTTTGCATGAAAAGATGCACGCATAGATGGAGAAAATCCCCTCGTTAGACCTTATGCTTGGAATTGCACAGTGTCTCTTAGCTTGCAATTCTTTCATGAGACTCAAAGATTTCTGTTCAAAGAAACCAACTCTCTATCAGGCCATAAAGGAATGACGTCGACCAGTGATTTTGGAGTGCAATGTAACGAGGGCTGTGTCCCAATGTGATGTTCTCTAGGCACACTGGTATTGGAGTCTTTGGAAAGGAGTATTTCTTCGGAGCAGGCATTCATTCCGTCCCAATAGGATGTAGTCCTTTCGGAACTCCTCTTGAAACTCTTGAGCTCGGCTACACCCACGTTCCGAAGGATGTTTTCGAAGAGTTTTTGCGAGGGATTGGGAGTCGGTACACGATGTTGACTTACAACCTCCTGAAACACAACTGCAACAACTTCACAGATGAAGCGGCCCAGTTCTTGGTCGGATCAGGAATCCCCCAATACATTTTGAGGCAAGCAGACACAGCGTTCAGTAACCCCCTTGGGGCCATGTTGTGTAAGATCTTAAGCCTTTTCGTTTTCTCATGTTAGTGCCGAAAGAAACAGCTTGCATTTTGCTCTGACAATCGCGTCTTGTGATGTTGTTCTGGACGATCTTTGTGCCGCAGTGCCAGTGTTGCAGCAACTCGAAACCACGCTGCTGTTCGGTAGGGCCCCAGTTGTCCCTGACAACACCTCTGGAGCTTCATCGCCATGGCCTAATCCATCTGCACCATCCAGATCGAGCTCCAGAGCATCCACGAACAGAGGATCGTCTGGTTCATTTCCAGCTCCATCTCCTCCAGGGGCAGGTGCTGGTATCTAGCCTGTTGTCCCTCCTAGCCGCACAGAACGTGCACCTCGAAGAGGAGTTGGTATGATTTTTTTTTCATTCCTTTTCTTCATTCTTTTGTCAGGAGAGTGTCTTGCAATGTTGTCGCTGTTGACCATGGAATTCAATCTTCTTTCTTTCTTTCATACAGTGATATATATATATATATATATATATATATATTATTATTTTTTCCCTCTAGGTTTTGGTAGATTTAGCTTCATTTTGATCATGTGTGGTGTTTATGCTGCAGGTAAAAAGGGAGAGAAGTAGAAAACTGGAGGAGAGTGTAATCAACATGGAGAAATGTAAGCACGGAAGGGATCCACTGTGCTGTTGCTATACAATACTATCGTGCCCAAGGCTTATAATTCTTTGTGAGTGCTACAATGTGCAAATGACAATTCAGCACATGACAATTCAGCACATGACAATTCAGCGTTGTGTTTCCCTTGCTTCAGCTTTCTAGTTGACATGTGATACTCCTGGTTTGTTTTTGGATCATGCATAATGCATTTTCACAAAATCCTTGGCACTTGCAGTAGAACAATCAAATGATTAACCTTGAATAGGGGAAGCAAGGTGATAAGGTATACAACCATATGCAACAGAATAAGCATTTGAAAGATATTTGGCATAGAAAAATTTAAATTTCTGTTTTTCCTATGTTTATTAGGATTGTATTATAAAAATAAAATTTTAATTGGTAGTAGTGTTATAATGTATTTTTATGTTATTGAAGAGAATTTAAGAGATCTATATCTATATTGAGTCAAGCATATACACCATAAGTAAAAGTGTATTTATAAAAAATATGCAATTCTTACATGTTGTCCAAGATAAGAGTTTTTAGGACATAATTGCTTGTTATGTAGCAATTTATTCTTGCATGCTTGTTCCTTAAGCATTAATTATTGTAGAACCAAACAAGTTATTTAAAGATTAAAGTTGGTATGCTTCTCTCTTATTTTATTTCTTTTCCTTCTTACAAACATGTAGCAAATTTGGTATGTATAAGCTTACATTTAGTTAGGTCTTATATTAAAAGTGAAGTGAAAAGATTGTATGTTAGATATGCTTTTATTACAAACTTTGCTACAATTTCCAAACAATTTTTTTACTATGGTTTAATGGAGATACTTTTAGGCACACTTATATAAATTGATGCATACATAATTAAGTGCTAAATTGATTTTTAGATGTGTTTCTAACACATTAAAATTTATATTATATCACTAAATTAATATGATAGTTTTAAAATTTAAAATTTAAAACTTATAAACTAAAGAATATATTATATTTTGATATAATATTAAAATTAACATAGTATTATATTTTAATGTGATATCTTTTATTTATTATAAATCAATCTATCTATCTATTTTTAAATAATTAAAATATATCAAATTATTAATGGAATTTAATACCATAATCAAATAACTTCAACTCAAATGCATTCTAATTAATCTAATTTTCTGACATACTTCTAAATAATCAAAAACCATGACTCAGTCTCTTTCATGCAAGACATTATTCAAATGTTTTATTAACATATCATTTACATGCAATCAAGAAATCATTTTGATAAAAAACATATGGACCTAAATGGATTAGTAGTGTAAATAAACATATATAATACAAAAATGTAGGTGTATGAATTGTAAAAATGACTATTACAAATAAAACATTTTGATTGAATATTAAGTAAAAGCCTCTTTAAACTTGTGGCTTGCAAATTATAGAAATACATGACCTAGCTGTAAGATTTAAAACTATTACACCTTTGGTCACACATAACTAGTTAAGCTATATACATTTGCCTTCTTAAGGTATAATATATCTTAAATAATTTCCAAGACCAAACTTTTAATTGAAATATTAAATATATAATTTTGTATTTGATTTCTTCACATCAATCTTGTTCTAATGTTAGATCATTTTATATGTATCACACAAGTGTAAATTACTAGCCTTCTTACTCATGTCTTTTTTTAGTTAATTATATATTATTAGGTTAATAAATTTTCAACTCCAAAATCAAATAGAATAAACATTGCTTCAAGTTTTACAATTATTTTATTTCACCTTGTCTCTATTTTCTAATATGTCCGTATCTTCTCCTCTAATAAAAGTAATCACAGCCCTTTCACTATTGATTTCCTTCTAAAAAAACTCAGACACCATCTTACACCCACCTTCACCACTAGGTATACTAAGAAACAACTGTCATCATCCTACCAAACATCATCCTTCACACAGTCAAAATTGGAGAAGCAAACATTAGGATCTAAACAAGTTCATGATAAAAATTGTGAAGCTGTAACCTAAATCTACCCAACCACAACTGCATCTCAATCATAACTTTAATTACAATAACAAAGTCGAAAAAAGCTTATATAAAAAAAAACCTTACCCATTGAAGTCCATACTTTAATGTTGGTTATTGGAAATTATTCAAGCTCATAAGTTGAGAACAACACAAGCAAAGCAACCCAATTAAACGCTTTCTACGCTGTGCATGTCAAATATCTAGGATATTAATTAACACAACACAATCTCCTCCATTAAACAAAACTCAAGAAAAGAAAAACAATCTGCCCACACGAGAGCCACATGCCTAGATGTCTATTTATCCATCCATCCAAGTATCCATCCAAGTATCCATCCACGTGCAGGCGAGGTGGAGGTCGCGTCCGGCTTGCGACCTTGCCTAAACCATGTGTGCGTTTTGTTACCGTCGAGGCTTCGAAGCACCCTCCTCCAAGTGCGCAGTACCCATACCGCACTCACACGGCATAGCTGCCCCCAACGCGACAATACGGCCGCGCCTCCGTGCCCGAGTGTTATTAAGCGTCGCACGGGTCCAGGGATCATCGCACACATTCGAATTTGCTCCGCTCCTCTTTCCGTCACCAACCCAGTTCTCAAAGTTGAGCACTGCGCATCCGGCTTGACCTACTGAGGCCTTCCGTCGTCGCAGCAGCCCCCGCACGTCCCGACGTCGGTTGCTGGTTCCAGGCTCTGATCCGAGTGCTCGAGGCGCACCGGGCTCGCTGCAACTCCACAAGCCCCCAAACCAAGATGGGCTCGACCAGGGTCACCACGGTGATTGTGAATCAGACAGCGCAGGGAATAGTCATGAAGGTAGGAGACAGGCACGCTTTTGTGAGGCTCACCAGCGTCAAAGTGAGCGGCTCGTATCGGATGAAGTTTGACGTCAACTGGACGCACCAAGAGTATGTACTGGAGGGCAAGAGCGACTCGAGCAACAAGCTCTTCCTCGACTCGGACGACTGCTGCGACTACGAGCGCATCGTCATCAAGGAAACCTCCAACGGCGGGATGGACCTGGTCAGGATTCCGAGGCAGTTGTGAAGCAACTGGGTGTCCGAATTGGCACGCTCCCCAACTGGAGGACTCCACCAAGAACGAAACCGGGCGTGCAGCTTCACGCGAACTTGTTCACAGACCGGGAGTTTAGGATCCAAATGTACAGTTTAGAAACGAAAAGTAGGAAATGTTTTCCCCTCAGATTGTAATTACGTTCCGACGCAACAAATGCATCTCTCATTGGACGAAGGTTGCACTTTCACTCTCACACAACGAAGTTTTTGAGCAGTGGTCATGGTGATGGCTGTCGAATCTCTGATCCCTGTCCGGCGCCGAGCACGGAATCGAAGAAAAGCATCGACACCTGCTCCAAAGCTGGGAAGGAGTGCGGGGTCATGGTGTGACAGCAGAACGCCATGAAGTGAATGCAATGCGAAGGGAAACAGCAAGTTGAGTTTATCACGGAATTTAGGTTTTGAAAGAGTTTGTGCTGGTCGGCATTTGAAGACATGCGTGGATGTGATTGTGTGCGGTGCTTATTTTCAGGATCCGGGTGCCGTTGGACATTTCAACATTATATGATCGGACAAGCGCATTGACTTCAGTGTGCCGCACATCTTGTGAGTTTGAGGAATCTGGTGCAGAGAAGTTGGAAATTGTCGTCGAACCTGTCGTGTCGTAGTTATTTGGAAGATGCGTGGTAAAAATGATCATGAATGTCTCCTTTGCAATGGCTTTCATGGATATTGGAGGAAATTGGAAACTTTATTGTGGATTTTGAAATAAGTTTTGTTGTGTCAGTATACATTGCATCAAAATTGAAGAAAATGTATTACGGTCATGTTGAATGATTCGCACGTCTTTGAGCTGCAAGGGTCACAAGGTTTTAAACACAAGGTCACAAGGTCACAAGATAATTGTCACAAGGTTTTTAATGTTTTTTTTCTCGTGAAAGGGTGTTAGGTATTTCAAGAGTGATATGTTATGTTTTTGTGCTCAGGACTGAAAATGGAGCATATTATGAATATAAACAATACCAGTTGTGAAGGTTGTGGATGTCGTCCTTTTCAATCTCTCTACAATGAGGAAGTCTTTTTATACATAAATTATTGAAAATTATTTATACATAAATTTTATACATAAATAAGTTATTTTATGGTAGATATATGTATTTTAATTTTTGAACTTACAAAGATTACATAAATAATCTTTATTTGTATCTTCTCTCATTTAAAATTTATGAATTTATGACAAAATTTTAAATATACTTTTTGTAGACAAAATATTCTAAAATATATTCAAATGGTACATATAGTTTTTTTTTTTAAATTCAAATAAAATTATTTCTTATATGTCTAAAGTTAGATAATAACAAAGAATGTATATTTTTAATTGTATACAAGATTTTACATCATTTTTATTACTTTTTGTTCTTTTGGTTATTTGGTATTGATTAATAGTTAGAAGGTTATTCAAATCAAGTTAAGTTGGTAGAATATTAGAAATTTGCTAAATTAAATGAAATATGTTTTGTGTAACATGTTTAGTGACTAGTTTGCTATTCTTCTTTGTCTTAATTAGATTACTCTATGTCTAGTCTTATCACCATTATTTTATTTTATTTTTAAAAGACTCTCAAGTTCGATAAAAGCTTGTAATTAGCTTATTAGCTTCATATTTGGGCTAAATTCTAAAGCATAAAATCTTGTAGTGAGATATTAATATGTAATTTCTTCCATCATAACATTAGAATTCTTGTCACAAAGATTCTTACTAAAAAATCTAATAACTAAGATAGCTATTGAATAACTTTAAGCAATATCACTCTTTGTGATTCTTATTGCTACCGCCATAATAATCTTTGAGATCTTATTGTTAATAATAAATATATTATATTATAATAAATGATGGCTATAAGAGATAATATTAATATATTTTTTTTTTCCATAAGATTTTGGATCTATGGTGATTTCTAATGTTGAATGTTACTTTCCATATCAATATTGCCTAGCTCATAAAAGATGCATCTCTTAATTGTACTTTACTAATCTTGGTTTTATGTAGTATGGCCATTGTACTTATGAATGATATGTTTGATTCCTATTGCAAACCAAGTAGTCCAATCTAATACATGTTTCTTATTGATTTCTATTCTAAATTTAATAACTATTAAGAAGTTATGTAAGTATAAGAGATTCATATCAAAGTAGTATAACAAATTCATTCTTTGATAATTCTAAGATTAATTACTATTTATACTTGTTATGTTTATTTATTTTTTATAAATTTATAAATAAATTTTTATATATAATAATATTAATAACTCTTTGATGTATCTTTCAAAGACATTAAATTTAGATAATATAATTTCTATTGCTCCATTAAAGATCCCTTGATTATTATTTGTCATTTGTACATCTCCAACTTCCTCTTATAATAAGTACATCTTCATTTTAACAATATTTACATTCTAATTCATTAAACATTAAACAAGCCATCCAATTCACTTGACAAATGATTACTACGATAAAAAATATTATTTATGTATATAAATCTAACTTAGAGATATTGTTCTATATTTGTTGATTGGTTGTTGCTTATCCAACAAGTAGAGAATAGTATCTAGTCTTATAAATCATTGTATGCTTTTACTTTTACATATAGCTAGAGAAGTTGTATAGTATAGTAAAAAAATTCTTTACCATTTCAAAAGTCATTAAATTGAATTTGAACAACAAATTTACCATTTTGACATGTTTTTTGTTGAGTGAATTAAAGTTTATTAATTTGCAAAGGCAACCAATCCATGTGCTATCTTCTCTTTGGTTGTGCTTGTTGTTCCTCCATTATGTCAGTGATCACTTACTCCTCTACAAGTCCAAATTGATTGCTTGTAGATTCAGGCATGTGTAGTGGACCATTGCAATGTTGAAATTTCTTATAACTGTTTGCTTTATCAAAAATCCTTGAAAACAAAGAAGTCATGTGAAGCACCAAAAAAAACAAACAAACAAACAAAAAAACTCAAATCCCTCTCACTTAGATTCATTGCACCCTCGTTATTGTAAGCTCGTAGACAACCATGCCTGGAAACCGAATATCTATAATTGACCTGAGGCTTCGCCGCTCACGAAGAAGAGCTGCGCTTGACGCAACATCCTCATTCCTCAGCTCCATCACCTTCTTTCTTCCGTTACAAATATTAAAAACCTAAATTCCGTGATAAACTCAACTTGCTGTTTCCCTTCGCATTGCATTCACTTCATGGCGTTCTGCTGTCACACCATGACCCCGCACTCCTTCCCAGCTTTGGAGCAGGTGTCGATGCTTTTCTTCGATTCCGTGCTCGGCGCCGGACAGGGATCAGAGATTCGACAGCCATCACCATGACCACTGCTCAAAAACTTCGTTGTGTGAGAGTGAAAGTGCAACCTTCGTCCAATGAGAGATGCATTTGTTGCGTCGGAACGTAATTACAATCTGAGGGGAAAACATTTCCTACTTTTCGTTTCTAAACTGTACATTTGGATCCTAAACTCCCGGTCTGTGAACAAGTTCGCGTGAAGCTGCACGCCCGGTTTCGTTCTTGGTGGAGTCCTCCAGTTGGGGAGCGTGCCAATTCGGACACCCAGTTGCTTCACAACTGCCTCGGAATCCTGACCAGGTCCATCCCGCCGTTGGAGGTTTCCTTGATGACGATGCGCTCGTAGTCGCAGCAGTCGTCCGAGTCGAGGAAGAGCTTGTTGCTCGAGTCGCTCTTGCCCTCCAGTACATACTCTTGGTGCGTCCAGTTGACGTCAAACTTCATCCGATACGAGCCGCTCACTTTGACGCTGGTGAGCCTCACAAAAGCGTGCCTGTCTCCTACCTTCATGACTATTCCCTGCGCTGTCTGATTCACAATCACCGTGGTGACCCTGGTCGAGCCCATCTTGGTTTGGGGGCTTGTGGAGTTGCAGCGAGCCCGGTGCGCCTCGAGCACTCGGATCAGAGCCTGGAACCAGCAACCGACGTCGGGACGTGCGGGGGCTGCTGCGACGACGGAAGGCCTCAGTAGGTCAAGCCGGATGCGCAGTGCTCAACTTTGAGAACTGGGTTGGTGACGGAAAGAGGAGCGGAGCAAATTCGAATGTGTGCGATGATCCCTGGACCCGTGCGACGCTTAATAACACTCGGGCACGGAGGCGCGGCCGTATTGTCGCGTTGGGGGCAGCTATGCCGTGTGAGTGCGGTATGGGTACTGCGCACTTGGAGGAGGGTGCTTCGAAGCCTCGACGGTAACAAAACGCACACATGGTTTAGGCAAGGTCGCAAGCCGGACGCGACCTCCACCTCGCCTGCACGTGGATGGATACTTGGATGGATACTTGGATGGACGGATAGATACCCTGGGGCAGGCATCATCTGTTTCCTCCGTTCACACAGGCGTCGGACAGGAGGGTGCACCAGGTGTGTGCCCAGTCAATAAGAATCGACTCAGTGGAGTTATGGCCAGGGTGGCGATGCTTGGATGAACCAGTGGCCTAAGGCTCCGACGTTGATGCTGCAGACATGAGTCACAGGAAATTTCCTGAGTGCCGACTTCGGATGTGACTTTTTGTGTGGCACTGGTATTGAAGGTGAGGTGGATCGCGACACTGGGTGCTAAGTTCAAGGGGGTCTCCATGTAACGCGCAGGAGCGGAAGTGCGTGTTGGGGATCGCATCCTTGGTTAAATCGCCCCGCATGCTATGCCTCAGCGTGATTACCGGCAAGACAAGGTGCTGCGGTGGCTCATGCGTGCGTCAGTATCAAATGCTAGCGTCAGCACTGCGTGAAGTGAGTGGAGATGAGAACCACACTGCTGAGCCATGAATTGTTGTGAATGGTTTAGCAGTCTGCTTCTGCCATGCATCGAGGGGCTCGCCGCCGACGCTCTGGCGACAATTGCGTATTTCTACACGGTTTTTGACGTTGTTGAATTGTTTGTTTGCATCATCACTTAAGTCAAAAAAGGAGCACACATGAGCATTCTGGTAATCACTGCCTCTAAATGCATGAGATGTGTTTGAATAGAGCACTTCGGTTTTAGTTTGTTTTAGACCTTGCAAATTGTTGATTGTACATGTACACGTAGTACAATGCATCATGTTTTAATCTACTTTTACCAGTATTGTGTTGTAACTATCATTTTTACTCCTTGTTCATTATGACAATCATTTTTTGTGACAATTGTTCATGCATGTATTTTGTCACTTTTTTGCACAATTTATCACATTTTTTTTAGTATTGTTTGGTTTAAATGTTTTTGGATACTTATGTTAGTTGCCTTCTGAAAGTCATAGTTTTAAGGTGTTTTTTTTTTTTTTTTTTTTTTTTTTAAATATGTATGGAAGTTAATTTGTAAGGTTAATTCTAAGTAACTTAACTTTTACATCACAAGGGTGTCAATAAATCACCTAGTATTAACTTTTGCTAAATTAATTTAGAGACATAATAGTCTAGACTTAGTGTCACTCTATCTATCACTTGCAGTAACAAACTTGGTTTTATAAACTTGTCATTAATGAGAGAATTTAATTTCTTAAATTATAACTATTTAACTAGTTGGTAGTGTTAATATTGAATTTTATTTTTACTAAAGCTTTTTAGATTATTATAGATATTTAGAGGTTAAATCATATATTTAAACTAAAGAAGATTATCATCATTCAATTGTGATTTGCTTCAGATTATATTGTTGTACTTGCCTATTTTTGCAAACTAATATTTAGCACTTCAATTAATTTTAGTTTTTTTTATTAATATAATAATTTTTATCTTCAAGTTTATAAAAGAATTATTTTATAGTTACTAAATCAAAGTATATTAAAATATTTTTTATGTATATTTATCTATATCTATATAATATTCTATTTATTATTATTTAAGCAAAAGCATTGTATAGATATTATATATAGTTATTATTATTAAAAATTATCTATTAAAAATTCTATATTTAAGCAAAAGCATTGTAATACAAATAATTTAAAATATACTAATCTTAAGCTATAAAAGATTTAATGGCAATATATTTTGATTTTTTTGAATTTTTGAATTTTTAAATTTTTTTAGTGTAGTTAGAAATTTTGATATATTTCAAGATGATTGCAATATAAAGAATCTATTAGAACAATCTTTAGACATTAATTATGCATTTCTATTTTTATTTAGCTTGTACTATGTTATACCTAGATCTTATTTTTTTAATTTAAAACTTGTGACATTTGTTATTGATTTTGGCTTAAGATGAAGATTTTGTATACATTCTATTTTTCTTTATCTAAATAATTACCAGAAAAGATAAAAGAATCTAGACTATAGTTAAAGATCAATATGAAAAGAGGTTAAGTAAAAATTTATAATAATTTAGTTACTTGTTGCATTCTAATAATTAAGAAGATAAGAAAATAAATCATGTTTATTATAAATTTTAGAAGTATTTAGAATTACAATTTGGGTTGTTAGAATAATATATATATATATATATATATATATATATACAATTATTTGTTTATTAGAACATTAAGAATATCAAATTTTTATTTTAATTATTTTTTAAAATATTTTAAAAAATATAAAAATTAATAAGAAAAAAATATATAATTTATGTGATTAAATATTGTACATTATAATCATAGTTATTATTATTTATACTATTTTTTAGTATTAATCTATGTATTTAAGATATTTCATTTATATAAAAATTCTTATTTGATCTATATATTATGATTTAGGAGTAAATTATTTATATTAAAAAATACATGTTTAATAAAAATAAAAATCCATTAAATATTAGAATTTTTTAGGAGATTTGTTATCAACTGTGTAATAAATGTTACATTTTTGAAATGTAAATTGGCTATTCAATTCATAGATTTATAAATTACAAATGAAAAAGAATAATATGTTTTATTTTTATTTTTTTAAAGCATTTATTTGATAATTTTTTTAATTTTATTTATTTATTATTATTATAGTAAAAGTATGTATTTTTAGCAAAGATATTCTCAGCAATATTGCATTTGATGATTTAGTGGTTTTGTTTCATCTCAAGAGTGTACATGTAATAGTGATGGTGTATGACATCCATTGCAGTTGATTTAACAACTTTGACAAAGAAAGTTTAAATTGGAGAATGTAAGCCTGTGTAAAGATCTTCACATGTATTATTTTGATGTCACAAAGATAAATCCTAGCTTAAGAAAATAATTTAGAATTTTTTTATTTTACTTTATTTAAATATATATATATATATATATATATCTCATTAGGTAGCTTTTTTCTCAAGTTCATTCAATAAAGTCATTTGTATCACATAATTAAAGTTCTAATTATATATTAATAATAATTTTTTCAATTTTATTTTTAATTATATCATATTAAAAAACTGAACCTCAACTAAACTAATTAATTGAATTACTTAATAACATAGAATAAACTACAAAAGTTATATTTGTTTCTGTTTTTTATAATTTCTTTAACTTCCAAATATCCAAAAAAATATATATTTTTTATTTATTATCTTATTTGATTGACATTTGAAAAAAAAATTATTAATATTAATCAATCTATGACTAAACTATATAATTCAATTTACACAAATTTGAAACTTTTAAGATTTAAATAAAATTAAATGATATTAAAGACAATCTATGATGTTTATTTTGTATTAACCACTTCCAAAAGTTTTGTCTCTTTGACAACATTTTATAATGCTATAAGTTATTGATTAATGATTTTAATGATTAATGATTTTAACATGTTATGAAAAGTCTTTGTTTACAAATTGTAGATATGGTTGCTTAAAAAAATCTTCATATATAAAATACATTAGTATTATAATATTAAAATAAATAAATAAATAAATATATATATATATATATATATATATATAACTATGTACAAGATCAAGATGTAGAAAGCTATATGATTTTGTGATAAATTATTTGAATCTATCTACATGGTCCTATTGAAATTGAACATTATTATTATTTTAATTAGATATGTTTTGTAATTAATGATGTATCTCAAGCCTTAAGATTTTTTTTATTAGAAAAATATTTTATAATATGACTTAGATTACTACACAATATATAAAAATAATTATATATTTTCTATTTTTTTTTCTTATTATAATAATTTATATCAAGTTGCATTGATATGCATTGATTTGTATTGAATCTTAATCTTATATGTAATTGCTTATAGTGCTAGTCTTTATTGATGTAATAATTGATGTAATAATTAATGGATATTACTTCATCTAAATTAATATAGTTGTTGTGTTTTAAATAGCCAATTATTATATGTAATTGCTTATACAATGAATTCATTTAAAAGTATTAAAAATTGATATTTTAAAAATAAAATTTATATATCATACTTAAAATTAGATTAAAATTGACTAATACAATCTTTTTCATTCTAATCAATGTCACATACAAGTTTTTAAGATTTAACACCATATATTTAAAAAGGTATATTCTTTTTTATAAGATTTGTATTTGAGTTTTCCATATAATCTTTTTTAGTATTTTTATTTCTAATATTTTAACCATAATTATTTCAAATTTTGTCATAAATGCTTCAAACTTAGAAAAAACTTTACAATTCTTATCCAATAAGAATATAAATCAAGCTAATGAAATATAAGTGAAGAAGGTATGTTTGATTTTTATTTGGGTAAATCTATCAAGAAAACTAAAAGGATGCAAGTATAAAACTAATTGCACTTGTTAAATAAATCATTAAAATTTTGTTCTTGTTTTATCAAATTTATCCAACATACTAGTTAATTCAACTTTTAAGACAAGTTTTAGTGGCTAATTTTCTTTTGTCTATTGATTGCAATTCTTTTAAAAGTTTTTGTAAATTTTTTATAATATTTTTAAAGTTTGGTAATTAAGCAGCAACAAGTTGATAATTACATGATTCTTCTATTATTACTTGTAAGTTGTTTAAAACCAAAACAATCGATTTAAGTTAAATCATTATAATAAACTAATAATGATTTTT
Organism: Physcomitrellopsis africana; assembly: GCA_036785485.1. NCBI lineage: Eukaryota > Viridiplantae > Streptophyta > Bryopsida > Funariales > Funariaceae > Physcomitrellopsis > Physcomitrellopsis africana. The sequence goes on along the minus strand of JAWRVF010000987.1, from coordinate 5,127 downwards.
TATAAAATACAAAACTTGGTTATAATTATTAGTTTAAAGAAGATTGATTTACTAACTTTTAAAAATTATTCTACAGCCATGTCTATAATAATACTTTTACATAAGTATGAAAAATATACTTTAATTTAAACATCATAGATTACTAAATTTAAAAAGTATATTTTAACTAATAAAATTAATTTAGATAATATTTAAAATATCTTAATTTTAAGGTTTACATTTCAAAATATAGATTAATTAATAACATATTAACCAACTTAAGTTTGACTCTAAAAAGAAACAATTATAAGTTAGAAATGGAATACATACTCAAACGTGATAGATATATGATTAAAACTTGAGCTTGAACTATCAAATTATTTATGTTGACATATCTTTAATCCATTGACAACCATTACCATGTAATTGAAATAGCGTACTGTAAAACACATCATTTATATTGATATGTTTATTAATGGTTTTTTTTGTTATTTGTAAAATTTTATGAATAGATATTACAGATACTTGATTGGAGTAGCTGTTTGAGTTGGCACCTTGCTAATATAAGTGCTCTCATTTTTTTAATGTATTGTAGCTATAATATTGATAGTTTATGATTCTACAGTACAAATAAGGATCTTAATTAAATAATTAAAAAATTGTTACATACACATACATATACATACATACATACATAAGCATAAACATATAAGCAATGAGAAGGAGCCCTTCCCTTCCAAGAGCAAGCGCGGCGCCACCAGCAACAGCGCCGTCGCCGAGGTTTGCTGGATTGGGAATTCGAATGGCAGCGATGGATGGATTGCCACGCTCTGGAGCTCATGGCAACGAATGCATTACGTGAGATACCCTCTAGGCTTCCAAAGCCAACTCCAATCATGATGAAGGAGAAGATGCGGCACGGGAGCAAGCATCTGGACCTGCCTACTTGGCATATCTCCATCACATCACCACCACCTCTCAAATCCGTCTTCATTCGTGCGTATTTTCGAGATTTAGGAGTTGGGGTGCCTGCAGGAGGATAATTTGAGACGATTGGGAAGATGGGTTGGGGTTAGCGGGTGTGGGCGTGATTTGTTCTGTGCGAGAGACTGGAAACGAAAGGGTTTGTGGGTTTTTGTAGGGTTCGCGATTGCAAGTGGGGAGTTGAATTCTCGTGGGGGACAGTACGACGACCCAACATGTCGGTTTTGAAGTATATGGTGCTATTGAACAGGGATGTGCCGCGCGCAGCGCAATTCTACGCTCATGGGTTGGGATTGGCCGTGAATGTGTGCACCACGCGCTGGGCAGAGCTTCAGTCTGGCCCTTGCAAGATTGCTCTTATGGAGGCTCCTAGGTTTGCCTTTCCTCGCCTTGCTGTGTGTCTGTTACTTGGGTATTTTGTTGCTGGTGTCCTCTCTTCTTCTGCGTCGTCGTTTCTGAGATTCAATGACGTCTTCGATCGAGTTTGTGCACATTTATGGTTTCTGTGAATGACCTTTGAATACCTCCTGTGTCTGGTTTGGTCTCTTGCTTAGCTTTTAGAATGCGATTTGGCAAGTGTTTTATTAGATAGAAATGTGGATTGACATAAGTGTAATAACTAGATTGACATTTTTCCTCGATAGATTGACAATTACGCACTCAAACATTACGTCCGAGGTTCAGAGGATTGGATGTTAGGGTAGAATTTGTTCTTCTTGTGGCAGGAGCTTTCCCGTAATTCTTAGTGGCTAGTAGCGTCTAATGCTCGGGAATTGGTTGTACCCTCGCCGACCACAAGTGAATATTTGGAATTCAAACGTCAATAAGCAATGATTCTGCCTTTTTTTCAAATGACCAAGAGCATATTAAGCTGCACTCTCTATTGTCTTTCATGGCAATATGTTTGTGAGATTCTTACAAGCTTGCGTCCGAAGAAGTGCGAGCAGTAGGATGGCTATGTCTATGGCTAGGGTATGTTGTTCTGTTTTAGCAATCCGCCTTGGGGCTCACTGGTGCTGAATTATTTTATTTTTGGCATGCAGCAATGTGGAGCTAACGAAGGGCTACTCGCCATTTTTATCCTTCAACGTGAAAGATATGGACAGCACCGTTCTGAGACTGCTTTCCATGGGCGCTGAGCTCGATGGTCCAATTAAGTATCCACCTCAGGGCAAGGTACGTCACTTTACTCACTCATCTACTAGTTTGTGTTTGTGTCTGATTTCTTTATATTGCAACATTATTGGTTTAGTAGACTAGAAGACTATCAATTAAACTCGTATTTCGTGGATGCGCAGGTTGCGGCGTTGCGTTGTTTGGATGGTCACATGTTAGGTCTTTTCGAACCAAATCAGCCTGAATAAGCTGAAAAGATGAGAACATCTTCAATTGACACCTGCTTGGTCCTCAATAACCATGAGCATCCAGTTGTACAATTGGAATGGATTTCATTCCCTTGCCCTCTTCGCTCAAGAATTAGGAGAGGTAATGAGGCATTTGTTGGCTATTGTCGATCATCGAACATCCTGAAGTGTCTCTGCAAGTGAAAGAGTTGAACTAGAGGTCACTATGTTTTAAGTGTAGGTTCCTGGCAAGTATGAAATGCAGAGCGTCCCTGTAAACACTACTGCTAAAAGCGTTTGGTGTGACAAAACGCTTTGCATTGCGTGTCCTACAGTGCTTCACATGAAATACAGTAACCCGCATACAGATCGATGATATTTCATTTGATCTTCGCAGCAGATTTTGGAAGACGCTAAACAAAATAGTCAGATCTTCTGAACATGACAGACACGGCAGATTGGATTTTCCTCACGTGGTCAAGACTATTGCAATGCTTCGAAGTGTTGGAATGATTCAATTAATATTTTGGCTGTTTGTTGACTACACACTGCTAACCTTGAACTTGCAACCTTCACACCCCTCAAGCATGTGTCTTACAAAGACTAGCAACCATGAATTATACAAATGATTGAGCGAGTGGACGTGGTCTGCTTCCTGGAACCCAGACTGGGCATGAAACCTTACAATGCGGTGCATCACTGACACACAATTTCGAAAATATTACGTAGTAAGCTTACAGGCTCACAAGCAACAGGCGTCTTGGTATGATTTTCAAACGTAAGGCCCGCGGAGATGCGGGCACGGGGGTGGCAGGAAAAGTAGACCAAGCCAGAATAGATGAAGTTAGCCGCCTCCGCCACTGTACGCCTTGCCAAAGAAGATGATTTGAAGCTGATCATATCCAGAAAGCACCCCGGCCCCCGCAACGGCACGAAGAATATTGGCACCGGCGCCTTTGAAGAGTGACTTGTAGCCTTCCTTGGCCACAATCTGCTGTGCGGCATCCATGCTGGACTTGTATTTTACCGCCGCCCCAGACGTCATCATCATACGTCGTCTAACTGTGTCAAGCGGATACGAAGCCAACCCCGCACCGATGGTGATGCTCCACCCCAGCATGAAACTTGCAAAGAAATTGTCCTGCAACAGTACGAGAGAATGGTATCAGCGGGTGCCAAAACTTGATGGGTATGTAGGCAAAAATTGGGCGGGGGGGGTGTGTGTGTGTGTGTGTGGAGATGCACCTGGAGGGTGCCCACCAAGAGAACCGGCTTCAATGAATCATACATGCCAAAGTAAAGGCCTCGGTACACCACAATACCAACGCAGGAGATTACAAACCCACGATACAGCCCCGCAATACCATCCGTTGCAAGGGTTTTCTTGTACACGTCAATGAGCCCGTTAAACTGGCGCTCTCCTCCCCCTTTCTTACTCGACTTTGAATCGTTTGCCAAACGCGTGCGAGCGTAATCCAATGAGTACACAAAGAACAGAGAACATGCTCCGGCTGCTCCTCCGGAAGCAAGGTTTCCTGCAAACCACCACCAGTATCCGTCTCTATCTTTTTTCATGCCGAACATTTTGTTAAAGTGGTCCTTGAACGCGAAATTTAGAGCCTGGCACAGTATGGAAATGGAACAAAACCTTGTGAGCACGGAATGTTCACTATGCTTGAATTTACACTTGAAGTCGGACAGAAAGTTTCTTCAACTACTTCGAGGAAAATAACACGTGTGATTAAATTGCTTCACTGACATACGACTGAGAGTCAGAAAGAAATGGCTGCTTACCTGAGTAGGAAAGTAACGGATGACATTGGCAGTGTTACCACGCCATAATGCGAGCACGCCTTCCTCCGATATGGTACGCTTGAAGCAGTCGCCAACGCCTTTGAAAGGCTCCGCAAGCCTGCCCTGCTTGATCATCTCATCCTGGTTCTGGATCAAGAGCTTGATTCGCTCAATGGGAGCAGCCGAGGTCTTGGATACCGCTGCTGACAGCCCTCCCAATAGAAAATCCATCATGAAATTCTTCTCTTGCACGGCGTGGGCAACAACTTTCGACGTCGTTCTAACTGTTGTAATGCCCCTTCTTTTGGGCCCCCAGATAAAATCAGCAGGGTAATACTGCAGCGCACCGGATCTCACCACCATTCGAGTCTGAACGGAAGTTGGAGGCTCTATAGCTCCAGTCAGTGCACTCATTGGGTAGGACGGCACTGTGCTCTGATGTGTGGAAGATGAAGGCGCAAGTCGGGAAATCAGATACGACGATCTCAGTGAGAAGTGCAGCCCTCCCGCCCTACTGTATAACAATCGAGGGTAGCAGCGGCTGAAACTGTCTCAAATATCTTTCTACACACAAAACTTCACAGGTCATTACTCAAAATGACGGCACAGCATATCATACCTTAACAACTTCACAACAACCTTTGTCCAAAAAGCAATAATCTCATGGATTTCTCCTTGCTTCAGAGACGAGCCATGACTAACCCCCGCCTGCATGTGTCAAGAAACCACTTTGGCCAACCCTTTACCTCAAGACTTTCGAAATGACTGACATGAACCTCAACTACTCATTCAGAAAGACTTCTTCATCGACCAATACACGACAACATATGATGCTACGAAATCGAGCAAAAAAACGGCTAAACTATTGAGAAAGAAGAAGGGTTCAAGAGCACACATCGACCTGATCCAGCCCTCTGCTTTGATCGTTCTGCTACGACTCTATTCGCGGTATCGCAGGCAGCTATTGAAAAAGTGGCGTTGTCAGGAATTTAGATGCGGAAAAAGATGGTTTTACCTCGCGGCGGTG